>JAPMOQ010057673.1:5125287-5140819 GCA_026543055.1 Argiope trifasciata
AAAAAAAGCAGATATTTTTTTCTCAACGTTAAGGAAGTAACGACGGACTGTTACGGTAAAGAAACAAAATTGATTTCAATTTCATTTCTATAAAAAGAAAATGTTACAAATTATTTCTAAAATTCTGAATTGTTTATAAAACCTGAATAAAAATTGTCCTGAAAACGAAAATTTTGTCTTTGGAAAGCTAATCTTTTGAATTTTAATGTGACACTACAATTGTCAATAAGCTTTTCTGCTTGATTAAATTTAAATTAATATTTAATAAATATAAAATTAGTAATTTTTAAAAAGATTCTAATTGTTGATTATCTATTGGTCAGGAAGTATTTATGTATCAAATTTTATAAATACAGGACCAATTGTTTATGTTAATTTTTATTTACTTTGTTTTCTAGCTGTTTTCTAATTAATTTTTTGGCGATTTTCGCTTCTTGCGACTTTAACAGTTAAAACGAATTTAACAGTACGGCTATTATAATTATATTACAATTTTTGATTCGGAAGCTATAATATAAATTTACATTACTGCGAATTAAATTAAATAAAACACAAAAAATAAATTAAATTAATTTAAACACAAATAAATATTAAAACATGAAATTCCTTGCAAGTCTTTAAGCCGTATTTAAAAAAAATGAAAAAGAAAATTGAAATATTTTTACGTCAAAAATCAAATTTTAACAAACAGTTTTGATTTCTTAACTGAAAATATGTCAACGCATTCAATGTCATGAATTTTGCGGCAAAGTAGTTAAATAAATATATAAAATAAATTCCTTTTATTTTTGTTACTGTTTTGAAGGAGTTAGATGTATTTTAAAATTGTTTAATAGCAACATTTTAAGAGAAAATCTATTTAAAAATATTTTGCTCTATTAAGGAATGAATTCTGAAGTTATTATTTTGGTAAGTAAAATTTAGTGAGAAGATTTTTTTTTCTCACAAGTTTCCGAAAACCACATAAAATACCTCCTACTTAAATCATTTAACGATAAGGAATTCTTTTATGACCGCTAAGTGCTTCTAGGTGGCACTCTTTAGGGGGTTATCGTAAAGTAATCTATCACTGACAAGAAGGTCATTAACGGAGGGGGACGGCACAGAAGAAAAAACACGTCTTCGCCCTTTTCGACGCTTCAACTGAAAGTAGGAAAAAACCGTTTGCGCCCGTCTCGGAAACAACTGAACAGAGCGAAAAAACACGGTTACGCCCGTTTCGGAGGGGATGTGCCTTCCAGAAAAAAACGTCTCCGCTGCTTGGAGGGTTAAATGTATGTGAGTCTTTTGAGATAATTCTTATTTTACTCTGAAGTACGCAATAAAAATAGACAAAAGGGTTTGCATTTGCAGCTGCAAAAACGATTTGTGGCATCTTTTTAATGAAAATAGTTGTACAAAGTAACGAATTTTTTTCTATACAAAGTAACGAATTAAAGTATTTTAACTGTCTTGAATTTATGAATGAATAAAGCATAGCTGCATATATTATAAAAACAACTTGTTTTTAGATAACGCAGTGTTATAAAACTTAAAGAAATGATATAAAAGCTTACAAAGACCTCAGTAGAATTATTGTTCTTTTTTTAATTCTTTCTGAATGATTAACTATAAAAAGAATCTTAACCAGTTAACTGTTTTTGATGAACATACTCGTCATGGAAAAACTACAACATTTTGCGTTATGAGTTTATTCGTCAGAAATAATAAGTAGAGACAATTTGCAGTTTGAATTAAAATTTTAGTAAAAACTCGCTTATCCGTAAATTTCAAGATGTTTTAAATATTTTGAGACCAACTCGAAATCAAAGGAACAAATAAAATATCATTATTCTTTGTACCATGCTTTGCTCAATACCATTCTCTAATAACATATTAATTTCTTTTTATTCACATGCAAAAAATTTAAGTTAATTTTAGTAAATAAATGTGATTATTGAAATAAAATTAAGTAATTTCACTACATTTCATGTTCCACATACATCGCGTTTGACGAATAAACTCATAATCGCTAAATTTTTGCGACACTTTTTAGCTATGCTTTTTTCAGAAAGGTCGAAACAGTTAAGCGGTTAATATTTAAAAAATAGCTTGTTGAAAGCTTGAACTTGCATTATGTTATTTATGTTTGAATTATAAAAGGAAGTTTCATAAATTAAACATGTGCCTTTTATTTTTCAGTTATTTTTAAAATCTTTTAAATTAAGCTTACTTTATTGATACCAGCGGGTGACCGAGCTCCGCTCGGAGAAAACAGGTATCGAAGCTAACTCGAAGATTTAAATTTTCAATTGTGATTTATCAAAACAATACATGCCATAAGAAAATTTGTGAAACCATTGGTGAAAAGATAACCGGAACGTTACCGCTTGAAACCTATTAGGCAATAGACAAAGAAAATTTAAGTGCTGCCATCTATAACCATTATGGCGAACTAATAAAGTTTGAAAATATCCTATCTGTAACTCCGAACTGCTCGACCGTAGCGCTTCAAAACCGGCGCCAATCAATTCCTCGTGGCCAAAAACTCTAGACACCCAAGTTTACCGGAGTTTATTAATTCTGGGGCGATTTTCGACTTGGCAACCATTCCTCGTATTATAGTATTAGATTAATAGGTATATTTACTCACAATTTCTGACTATCTTAAACAATATCCGTTGAGAATATTTATTTTTAATTAAATATGGAACTAAAGCAAGCATTCAAATTTTTATTGAGTAATGTTTCATTTCTCCTAGCAGTGAACTTTAAAAAATAAACAATAGTCTTTCTAAGAGCAAAAATGCAGGATTAACACCTGAAATATAAATTCTAATAAAGGAAAATACTGTTCGTTTCATTATCCTGAGACAAACATTTGCCGAAGATTCAATCACATTATGGGGTGAGACGCGGAAGGATGAACGCATTTCCGGAATTCATCATTTTTTGACATTGATTCCCTCCCTATTAGATAAATTTTTGTTCGTTTGTTTTCCCATGTTATAGGAGTATCCTGTTTTTTCTGACTTGTCATTTTGTTTTAATTTAGTCTGCTAGTAATTCGAATCAACTTCATTGTTAAATGTAAACATCTCCATTCATATTTCCTTTCGCCTCTATTTTACGAATTAAACCTGTCCTAACGGATGCGTAAAAGCGCGGAAGGTTTTAGAATCCGTTGGAGAACAATATTCGCTGGCCGACCCATTTGTTACTTTTGCATACATTCTAAATATTTCTAAATGTTTTTTTTTTCTTGAGCATATCAAGTTATTTTTAAATCGATTCGTCTAAAATTTTGTCTTATTATTTAAAATCATTTAAAGGACAAAAAAAAAAAACTGTCGGTTGATTATTTGAAAATTTGATTTGAGTATATAAATATGTAAGTGGACCCCCTATGTGAATGCATTTTTCATATTTTAAGAATAGACAAAACTCTGAGATGAATGATAGTTTCCCTTTGAATTTAGCTTTTTATAAATTACGAATAATATGAAATGTTTACTTTTTTGATAAATTGTGCCGTATATAGACATAGCAAACTTTTGAAGTCAGTTTGTTCAGAAATATATAGAACAGAGGTGTCCAAACTTTTCGCGGCACGGGCCGGATCGAAATTAGATCCATGTTATACGGGTCACATGTATATACAAATTGAAAAATATCATTATGAGTAAAGTAACATTAAATACTATTTATTAATGCTATTTTATTGTAACTTGAAAATACAAAATACTAAACAAAGTATAATTATATAATTATTTTATATAAATTGAAAATATATAAATATTTTCATGCAACTTCTAATGCGAATGATGAAACTTTTTTTTTGTTATTGAAGAATGTCTTTATAGTTGGGATCAAAATTTGTTAAACCAATCATAAGCAATGACTGCAAATGATCATCAGATAAATTTGCTCTATATTTTGATTTGAGATACTTCATTTGAGAAAAAGTTTGTTCGCACACGTAAGTAGTCCCAAACATTGAAATGAATTTACGAGCAAATTTCTTCAAATTTGGAAACTCTTTTGCATCCAAATATTTATAAAAATCTCCTTCCTTGTATTTTTCCTTGATTTGTTCGTTTGCTTGAAGATCAATAATTTCTATTTGAAGCTGGCTTGAAATTTCAGCAACGTTGCAATCAAATGGATTTTGTAACAGCCGGATTTCTTTTGAATTCATGTCCAAATCAGAAAATCGCTTTTGAAATTTTTCTTTTAAATCGGCTATGATCTTTACTGCAAATGCAATTGGAAATTGTTCTTCAGTTTTTTTATTAAATTCGTCGCAGCACGGAAAATGCGTAAAATTACATTCAGTCACTTGACTTTCGAATAATTGTAGTTTTGTTCGAAATGTTTTAATTTGAGAGTATAAATCGCAAATTAAATTGTTTTTCCATTGGAAATTTAAGTTTAAGGTATTTACGTGTGTCGCAACATCTGCAAAAAAGCCAACTTCCAGAGCCATGCAGCATCCGATAAAAGTGATTCAGGATGTTTTTTCTCTGCAAGAAATAAATCAATTTCACTTCTAAGCTTAAAAAACTGCAATAACACTTTCCCACAACTAAGCCATCGAACTTCAGTGTAATACGACAAGTCAACGTACTCGGATTCAATTTGCTTAAGAAAAGATTTAAATTGCCGATGATTAAGTGCGTGTGATCGAATAAAATTTACTACAGAAACAACTGGCTTCAAAACGCAGCTTATACCGACATGTTTTATACATAATACTTGTTGGTGGATAATACAGTGCAAAAAAATTGGTACTGATGCTCCTGAAGCTTCACAAGCTTTTGTAATTTGTCCATCCACGCCGATGTTTGTACCAAACATGTTTCTTCCTCCATCAATTGTCGCACTTTGGAGTCGATTCCAGTCTAAGTTAAACTTTATCTATATTATATCTTCTATATTATAGAAGATCTTATAATTATTTACCACAATTCCACTTTGTTTTAGGTTAATTTTATTGCAAAATTCTATCCTTCAATCGACTATGTAGAAAATAAGAATATTTCTAGATTATAGCTGATGTTTAAATTATTAGATAAAAAATTTTATGATTTCAAGTTAATTTACAAGTTAATTTATGACAGTTCAGAAAGTCATATTGTGATATGACTAACAGGTGGCCTAATTCATTTATTATTATTTTTTGAACTTCTCAGTTATATTACTATTTGTATTAGCAGTTTTTCTTTTTTCAAATAATGTCATTAATCAAAAGGCTTCCGGAAATCTTTATATAATAGATTGGAATTAGCATGGTGAATGCATCAATGCAAAAGTGTTAAGTATAAAAATATCCTGGCCGAAATATTTGTTTGCTTTGTATATGGAAAAAAAATACTTCAAAAGATTGGTAATATATGCTTGGTTATTAGCAAGAGGTTTTTGAAAATAATTTGCTGTAGTATGACAACTGTGGGAATAAAAGGCGTATTTTGTAGGTCCTTAAAAATGAATATATTATTTTAAACTTTGAAGAATGTACACGAAACTTGAGTGATAGATTTCAAGAATTTTTAACTTTTTTTTCAAAACTACTCATTTTATATGATAAAGAAATATTTTTCATGCCTATTTTTTAACCTTTTGTTTTTGGAAGAGTAATTCGATGCAAAATTATTCACTTAATACAAAAGAGCTTGTTTATTGCTCCAAAAAATATATACAATTGGTTCAAGTTGAATTTCCTCGAAAAGTTAATTTACATCTTTTTACTATTCTGAAAGTATTTTTAACAACAAAATTGAAAATAAATAAAGAAAACAATAAAATAATGCATCGTCTTGAATGGTGATCATGAGTCTTCTCTCGGGTGCAGAGCGTTAATTTTTGAATATTATACAACGTAATATATTCAAAATTGCCACAGACACATCTTTCATTTGGTGAATCAAATACTCTCCCAAATATATTGTTACGAATGTTACGTATCTGTGATGCTGCTTCCCAGCATGATTGGTTCCTTCACTGGAAAGAATGTTTTACAGTATTCTTTACTGGATGCTGTGGATGCTCTTAGAAATGATCCCAGAGCTTGGCGACAAACTTGGCGACCATTTGGCGACTTGGCGACGAATTTGGCGACTTTGGCGACAAAACGGAAAGTACCCGAAACATCGAGAATTTTCCCGATTCGTCCATCAGGAACCGAGATATGTCCAGACGCGCCCTGATTGGTCGAGATATTTCTAGCCACGCCTCTTGGGACTATATAAGGGCCATCGTTTCAAGCTGAGCAGTAGTAGTCGGAATCGACAGCAGATAGCGAGTCCTCCAGAGGAGAAAACAAGAAGCGGCGAAGCCAAGCAAGTGCTGAATTGAGCTGTGTGCCTTGTAGTCTATTGAGGAAGCAGCGTCGAGTACTATAGCTAGTACTGCAGATATTGTTACTACTTGTGAGTTACTGTTGTTATTGTGTGCTGCTGTGTGTTCGTCTCGTCCTGAAAATAAACGTCTGTGTTGTGTTTCCACTAAAGGACTGATCATTCTGTGTGCTCTTCATCTCATCTCTAATACCATACACACCCACTATACAAGTTTAAAAGAACCCGACGGATTAATATAGGAAATCCGTAACAATATGTGATTTGATTAAAAAAATATATTATGTAACCGTAACTGATTTCCTCGGACCTCTATCGGCCGTTGCCATGAACAATCAGTTCATGACTTGGAAGCGAGCGTAAAGCATTATGTAATCCCCGAGTATTATTTTAATGCATATATGTTAAATATTCTTGTCCTAAATAGTTTTGTCCCTGTGTAAATCGGATCCTTTAATGTCATCAAATGTATTTTTAACTAAATTGGCATGATTTCTTGACTTTAATAGTCTACCCTGACAGAATTAAAATTTTGACCCCCTTTTGGTCACAATTATTAATTATATTGTTGGGTTTTCTAATGCATAATTTGGAGCAAAATTTATCTTGATAGTTAATTTGAGTCAAACGCGTTTCCTGGTTTGATGCACCCCACCTTCAAACTTATTGATGTCACTGAGGTGTATAAAAATGCGTCCTATCTACAGAAATGATTCTTGTTTATTAAAACTTTCCTTAATTAGGTGACCATTGAATTTGATGAGAGTTTCGGCTGCGGAAGATAATTAATTCAATGTTATATCTACCATGCAAGAGCTGATGCCAATTAAACCCGAAGTCGAGGTGACACATCATTGCGTTCTGATCCGAGAGGCCACTGCTTACTTTCTAAACTTTCACATCGTGAATTAAAAACGCGGATTATTCATATTATCCATTAAATTTCAAAGCATTTGTCTAATTAATCAATTAAAATTATTAAAATATAAATTTTTAAAAATGCGTCCAAGAAACATTAATGTAACTTAAGAAATATTTATTACCAATTTAAAGTGTTTGTATAGAACTGAAAATTAAAACAGTTTATAAGGAAAAAGTAGTTAAAAGTAAACAGACACTGTTTAGAAAACTCGCATTTATTATTATTAATAATACTAATTAAGAGAAAGAGTTTAAGTTCATCAAGAACAAGATGCGCTGTGCGTTGAAAATTTGAATAATGCTAGAATGAAAATGTGAAAATATTTGAATGAAAATTTGAATAATTTCTAGTAAAGAAGAGGAAAAAATCCCTTCTAACATAATTGATCTAATTTGTTTTGTAATAAATCCTATTTCTTATTTTTCTTTTTAATAGTAGTAATCTATATTTACTCGAAATGAGTTAATCGAAATGAGTTCTTTCGTAAATGATTTATTAAATATTTCTCCAAATCTAAATACCGACGGATTGGACGGACGGATATGGTTGGATTACTTAATCGGAAAATTAGGATAATTGTAATTGTCTAAAGGCAACAGTGGTTCGAATTTTTTTTTTCCTTTTCGAGATGTTTCAAGATAGTCTAATTTTTCTCCTTTCATTCGGTTTTCGAAAGTCGTGTGGGAACCTTGTAGTAAGGTCTTTGCTTCAGAATCGGGGGGTTTTCATGTTCGAGACCCGATTCCGCCAAAGAACCATCGTGTAAGCGGGTCTGGGGCACAATAAATCTGTCGGAATAAAAAAATTAGCCAGATGGTGTGGTATGGAAGTTTGTAGAGGGGGTGGAAGCTCAGCTGTCATTCTTGTCATCTGACCGCGATTGAAAATTACGAGGTCTGCCCCAAAATAATCCCAGTGTTTTTAAAACGGGACGTTAATATAACTAAGCTACAAAAGTCATAGAAAAGTTAAGTTTGCACTCGGAAAGGTAATCGATGCATAATTATTCACCTAATACAAAGATGTATTTATTGCTTTGAAAAATATACATAACTGTTTTCTGTCAAATTTCTTTTAAAAATTAATCTACATCTTTTTACCCTTATATAGTGAGTTCAACAATCAAAATTGAAAAATACACGCCAAAATGATGCACCGTCTTAAATAGAGAGTGAGAGTGGCACCATCCGAGTGCAAAGGGTTAAAATTAAGTACTAATTACATTTCGGATCATTTTTCTTCAATTTTTAGTGAGTTTTCAAATTTGCCTGTTAACTGCTGACTTATTAATTCATCAATCAACAACCCCTGTCAAGTAGAATTAGATTTTTTTTAACAATTTGTTTCGAATTATTCTCAAATTTTAAAATTCTTTGATGTGTGACTTACTGAAACTTTATAGAAGATGATGCGCAATTAAATATTTCGTTTGTTTTTAGTTTGTCATCTGATTGTTTTATTGATAATTGATCACCCAATTAATAGATTCTTAACTTTTTATTCCACAAAAAGTGATGTAACTTGATCATGAATTTTTAAAATGCATTTAACACTGTCTGTTATCACTTTTAATATACATTGATGGAAAAAAAATCCCTAAACCAAGAAAAAATTACTGTACAATAATGAAATTTTAGGTATACATTTGTCTAGGTAACATATTTAATTGATTAAAGTTTCAAGATCACAGAGGCCATTGGCGAGAAGAGCCGTTTCAAATGTGAAATGTTGGTACATTAGTAACCGGTGTAACCACCAGAATTTTGAATGCAAGCATGCAAACGTGCATGCATTGTGTCGTACAGGTGTCGGATATCAATTTGTGGGATGGAGTTCCATGCCTGTTGCACTTGGGCGGTCAATGCAGGGACGGTTAATGCTGGTTGTGGATGACGCTGGAGTTGTCGTCCAATGATGTCCCATACGTGCTCGATTGGAGAAAGATCTGGTGAACTAGCAAGCCAAATCAACATGTCAACACTCTATAGAGCATGTTGGGTTACAACAGTGGTATGAGGGCGAGCGTTATCCTGTTACAAAACACCCCCTTGAATGCAGTTCATGAATGGCAGCACAAAAAGTTTTATCACTAGACTGACGCACAAATTTGCAGTCAGGGTGCGTGGGATAACCACGAGAGTGCTCTTGATGTCATACGAAATTGCTCCCCAAACCATAACTCCAGGAGTAGGCCCTGTGTGTCTATGCCGCAGACAGGTCACTAGCAGGCGTTCACCTGGCCTCCTTCTAACCAACAAACGGCTATCACTGCGACCAAGGCAGAACCGGCTTTCATCAGAAAACACAACAGATCTCCACTCCGTCCTCCAATGAGCTCTAGCTTGACACCACTCACGTCGCAAACGGCAGTGGTTTGGAGTCAGTGGAATGCACCGTACAGGGCGTCTGGCTCGGAGCTGTCCTTGAAGTAACCGATTTGTAACAGTTCTTTGTGTCACTGTGGTGCCAACTGCAGCTCGAATTTCAGCTGCAGACGCAGTACGATTAGCCACAGCCATATGCCGAATACAACGGTCTTCCCTCTCAGTAGTACCGCGTGGCCGCCCTGAACCTGGTCTTCTTGAGGCAGTACCTTCCCTTGACCACTGTCGCCAATACTCATGCACAGTGGCTAAATTCCTGCCAAGTCTTTCAGCAACATCGCGAAAAGAAAACCCACCTTCTCGTAGTCCTGCAACACGACCTCGTTCAAACTCAGTGATCTGTTGATAATGGCTTCTTCGTCTTCTCAGAGGCATCCCTGACTAACATTAACCCAATTCAACTGTAAATAACGATCACGAACGTTACAGCGCTTATTTAAAGAAAACCTCATTTGCATGTTCATAGTGTCGCTACTAGCGCCGCACTTACGCGCGTAGCTCGAAATTTGAATCGACGTCATCTTTCAGATTTATAAACACGCCTACCAAATTTCGTTTATCTAGCACTGCTCCTTCCTAGTATTGGGATTTTTTTTCCATCAGTGTATATATAATATGCATTCGTTCAAAGTAATTTTGCCCCGAAATTTGCTGCTAGAGTGAAAACCTAAGAAGAAATATTTCTTCCGACTTCATTTTCTGTTGATCTCTTCCCACAAAACCGAACTCGGGCCAACAGAATGCAGCAGATTCCAAATCCAATAAAAAAATATTCAATGAATTACTAGGGAGGATTAATTAAGACAATAATAAATGTGATCGATGGCCACAAATGTTCGCTTGACCATCCCACCCATATTCAGAGAGTTTATTTACAATTATGTTTCTGAAAAGAGGTTCAAGCATCTTGAGGGGAAAAACGGGTTTAAAATACAGAGCTAGCTATCAGTACGGTTCGACAAAAGGATTCCAAAATCCTCCTTGCTTTTGCGCATGCGTTAGAATGCGTTTAATTCGGCAAAATAAGGTCGAGAGGAAAGATGAAAAGAGATGTTTACATTTAACAATGAAGATTCTCGGTTTTATGAGACGTAAACATTGCAGATAATTAGTAATACAGGAGAAGGTACTAATGCGCAGTAAAATATTTCAGAGCAATTTTTTTATTTAATGTAAGGGGCATAAACATTAAAGTTATATATATATTATAAAAATGCTTCTTTTTTATGCTTTTAAAATTTTTCAGCAAAATTTTAACTTAGAGAGGGATTACCATCTCAAGTGTTGACCTCGTAATCTCACCGCTGCTCAAAATTAGAAGTTCTGTCCCAAAAATGTTCTAGTTTTGTTTTGAAACGGGACGTTAATATAAGTGAACTAAACTGTTCTTTCCAATAGATATACAAGGCAGATGTTGAATTTACGTTAAATTTCAGAAACATTCTAGCAGCATTCCCAATTATCTTTTTTAGGTTTTATACATTTATAACTTTCCAATCCTATAATCGGTTTAAAAAAATTTAAATTGTCTCTAACTTGTTTATTTTTAAAAATTCGAAATACTGAAAACATCTCTATTGAAAGTGATCCTCAATTAAATGTTTTGTGAAATCATTTTTTACGTTCCTTATAGATTAAATTAAAACCACCGCCAACAAGAAGTTGGTGAGGAAGGGAAACAGGGCCTGGAAACATTTTCGAAGGCCTATGTAGTGAAGGTCACTCGGCTATATATTAATTCCTTATTAAAACAAGACTATAATCATAGTTTAACCCTTTGACTACCAATTTTTTTTGAATTGAGTAGAAAATGATAATAGATTCTGTATTAATCAAATCTATTCGATGTTTTCTAATGTTTTTAAGGTGTGGCTGTTGCGCCAATAAACCACACACAACCAACTAACCAATCAACCTAATGCTTTTAAACTCAAGTGGCTGGTACATGATGGCCAAATACGCACTCCCCAGCAACAAAAAAACTACTTAGAACTATTTCAGTTCATTTTAAAAGGTGGATATGCATTTAGTGGGATATGCGTTTTAGGGGGATATGCATTTGTATCATTGGTAGTCAAAGATTTAAATCTAGAAATCAACCTTTTCGTCAGTAAATAGAATATATAATATACTATTCCATTTCTTTTTGTTTTATAGCACATTACCGACGAAACTACTGTAATTGCTTAATTTTATGCAATTTTGATTTAATATGAATGGAAAAACCGAAGACAAAATAATAAAAATAAAAAATGAACACTTTAGAAATGTTTTTAATAGTTCTAAAATGTAATTTACAATTTTTGCTTTGGCCTTAAAATATTTTTTAATGTGAAGCACTTAAAACTGAAATAATATAATATAGATATTAAGAACCAAAAAAAATTATCAAACATTCCTTAAAAATCGAAATATGCTAAGAATGTCACTAAAATTTTAATTTAGCATATGTATCAATACTTCTCAACTCTTGTTTTCGTCACCATAATTTATTATATAAAAGAAATTTAGAACATTGATAAAATCTTGTTTTTATTTTTCAATTTCTGATAAAGCTTTTTGCATAGTCATGATTTTCACAATAGCTATTAAACAGAATTTCAATTTAATCTGCATAGTTATTTGTACCTTATACAGTATCACACCCCTTGGTGGAGTTGAACGAAATTTGATGCACATATGTCTTAGCACTAAGAAGAATTTATTGCTTTCCTGCAACCTCCTAAAGTGAGGTAAATTGGGGCTGAATTTTTTTTTTTCTTTTCGCAATAACTTCTGAACAAATCACTGCTCAAATTTTTTAACCATCATAAGATTCAAGAAATTAGCCTTTCAGTGCAATGTATTTCATTTCTAATCCTCTATTTTTCCAATGTTTATCATCTTTTAAAAATGAATTTAAATATAATTTATAACATTTTTTCTCGTTAAGATTTTAAATATTTCGCTATCTTAATTACATCCATCACTCAAGTACTTTTGCCAATGTTGAACTTTTCTTCAGACATTTCAATTTTGCTTTTCTTACACAGCTTTTTTTAGCCAAGTTTGCTTTTTGACCAGTGTTAAAAGTTTTGAAGTTGTTGCAATTGTCTTAATTTTGTCACCTAGTTATTAATTTTATAGTTTAAAAGAGCTCAGTTAGTTATGGGCTTTTAAACTGAATTTATTATGCTGAATTCTATTACAAAATAGCTAATTCAAATATTTTCAAAATGGATGTTTGTTTTTATGATTTTTGATTTGTATTAATTTTGACTGGGCATTAATGCATCTATCTCTCTCACTTTTTTTGGTCAAAGATTTTAATCAGTACATTTCTTTTAAAAAGTGAAACTATTGAGAATCTGTGCCAAAGAGTCAAGCTGCCTTCTCCATGCATTATTAATGTCTTAAATTAAAAGTTAATCTCTTAAAAACACTACTATGTACCTTCTATGGTCAATTATATATAGCTAGATTATAGATGAGACTTAAATTCTTGCATGCATGCACCAAACATTATTTTTTATACAGATAATTTTTTACTGATTTCTTAATCAGTCGCAATTACAGTTGAATAATTCATACCAATTAATTAGGAGTGTTCATACAAAGATATAGAACAAATAAATACAGCGTACAGTGATTAGTAAGCTTTAGTGTTTGAGTACCATGACTTACAGCTTCAGATCTACTGTAAATTTTTGAAATGTGTAAATGTCTAGATTAAGTCATGAATGTTAAACATTTCGAAACTGATAAAATGAAAATTTGCACAGTCGATCTCATGAAATATTTCTAAATATATTTAACACTTTCACTGCCACGACTCGAACTTGCTGTTCGGATCGTTTAATTAGACACCTTCCTTGTTATCTCTTAAGTGGTAGAAAAGAGAACTGGTTAAGTGAAATTAAACAGAAGTTGAGTAAAGGGGCAGTCAACGTGGTAATTGTATTAAAAGAAACATGAATACAGAAATAAGTGAAGAAAAACTATTTGTACAAAATTTTATTTTTACAAGGTACTCGTTTAGTATCTTAATTGTACATGACAAGTGCAGATGAAAGTGGAGTGTTTAAACTGGTTTATAACTGGTCGACGATGATAATAGGCGCCTAAGAAGCCCTTATTATCGTAGTCATGCTTCCAAAAGCGCACTCGTTTCAAAAGTTTCACTGATAAATATAATAAATACAAAAAAATTAAAATTGGAATGATGAGAAGGACATAGGGATTCCATTCAACAGCCAGTAAGGCTCCGACAATGAGCAAGGTGATACCAACAATACATCCTACATACAACATACATACCAACAATACATACAACATACATACTGCAAACAATACATCCATAATTGTTTGCAGGGAATCGTGCCTCTTTAATTTCGGATGTATCCTCTAAAAGATGAAAAGAACATTGCATTACAAACGAAGAGACGAATCTGTAGTAAATAACTTCATTAAAAAATGAAATGAAGCGTATTTTTGGCAATAGTTTTCTTGCTGCTTTACAACGTTTATCTTATAATGATACATGTTAAATTTGAAGTTGACAGAATCGAAAAAAAAAAATCTATTTTGCCAAAAACTGAATTAAAAGAAACGAGCTAAAACCGAATGCAATTTTCAATGTATACACACACACACACACACACACACAGAGAGAGAGAGAGAGATTAGAAGTGAAAGAATTTTAAGCGCAGTTTTTAATGAAAATCAACAAATAAACAGTATTTTATTAAAATTTGATTCTAATTATTAATGAAATATAAGTTAATAATCATTATGAATGAAAAGTATACAGCATTCTATGCACAACAATTGTGCTATAAAATTTTTTTTTAAAAAAGCGCATTTCGAATCTGGAATATATAGTTTTTAAAGTGCGAAATTCTTTTTAATATATAAAATTAATGAATGAAGGGCCGAACAAAATAATTCGCTTTTTTATCATTAGAGACTCAGAACACGAACATATTTAACTATTAAATGCAATTTAGTTTTACAATTTTCAGATGCTCTGAGTGAGAATGTAACAGGTACATGAAGCAAAACATTTACAGCCTAAATTTTCCAGTACTAAATTATGACGTGCGTTATGAAATTTTAGCTACATCCTTTTCCAATAGACCAGAATTCAAAATAATAAAATTATCAAACGTATTCCATTGTAGCTCTTATATCGTAGAAAAAAAGTGCTTCTCAACTAATGTTTTCTGCCCTTCCAGGTTTAAATCTAAAAATTGCAAAAATAAATCTAAATTAAATTACACCTTAAGACTCTAATGCATACATAATAAAAATAAGCAATAAAATAGAAATTATACTTTAATAATTTCTATTTTATTGCTTATATGGACAATAAAATGGACAATACATGAATATATATCTGGTTTTATTTTATTATGGTTTTACTAGTTTCAAATTGGTTTAAATGCAAAACATGTTTTTAAAAAAGTTTTGCAGTAAAATTCTTTTAAATTGAAATAAGTTTATATCATTGTGGAAATAAATTCTGCCTAGAGAATTTCTCGCTCAATGGCAAATTTTTTCGACCAGTTTTAAAACAGGCAATTTCAAATTGAAAAAGCTGAGGTAAAACTGGGTCTACATATATATATACAGCATACCTGATTTAAAAATTTCAAAAATTATTTTTGGCAAGCATGTTTACAGAACTCTAGTTAATAAGCTATACACATAACCATAACAATAAACATGTAAATTTCCTAGTATAAAGAAAAATTACAGGTGTAAAAATTTTATGGAATAGGATAATGAACTATATATACACTGAAGTGACAAAAGTCATGGGATGACTGTTAATATCATGTCGGTCCTCCTTTTGCCCGGCGAAGTGCAACAACTCGACGTGTCATGGAGTCCACAAGTCGTTGGAAGTCCTC
>JAPMOQ010057673.1:5175819-5215548 GCA_026543055.1 Argiope trifasciata
ACTCATCACGATTCAAAAGTAAAATGTTTGTCAAAAATGACTTTTCTGTAGCTTCAATGCAAAATTAGTTCCTCTAGATTAATTCCGTTGCCAGCTTGTAGTTTACGATAAATGTCTCCCAATAAAAAGCTTTTTAATAGTTTTGTTTCAATTTGCAGTTATTATTACTTAAAAGCTTTTTTTCTATATGGAAAATATTTTCAGTAATGCTTTCCTATTAATTGAAAATACAGTCATTTTAAGACACTTTTTAAGTATTTAATGAAATTTTGTAGTCTTCTATTAAAAAAAAAATATCAAAGTAAGCTTCTGACTGCTTAATTTTTTTTCCTGGATAATCAGTAGTTTTTGAGAAGCTATGAGATTTCAAAAATCAGCCAGTAATTTAAATTTCATTTTAAATATTAAAAAAAATAATTGCAAATCGCAAGCTTTTTTCCCTTGCATTGTAATATTTTATATACAAATACTTGGGATATGAAAATACTTCCAACCCAATCAAAAACGGGTATTCCACCTAGATATTAACCCTTTGCACTCTGAAACGTAATTAGATTCACGGTTATTAACAGAATATAAAACTCATTTCATTGTTAAGAGGCATAAAATACAAGATGCAGTTTAATTTTTCAACTTCACCCTATATTTTTGTAACAACGCTATGTATAATATATAATTCTAGGAACTTTTTCGGCGACCATGAGTCTTCTCTAGAGTGCAAAGGGTTAATAGTTTTATAAAAATATTTGTTGATTTTTTTATACTTTGCAAATCATTCATTACAATGAGTGTAATTATGCATCTATTGCAAAATTGAGGTGTTTCCGTTTTCCTGTTCCATTCCGATTGGAAGGATTTCAGTCATCAATATATTCGATATAAAACAACAAATCATTAAAATTATTTTAATAAAATTATAAGTATAGAAAGTACAAAATTTATTTAATAATTATTACAAACTACTAAGCGAAGTTTTAATTATTCAACATATTTTGGGGGAAATAATTTTCAAGTTGTTTATCTTATCAAATTTGATTTACAAAAAAAATCATTATGATTCCATTGTCCTATTTAAAGTTTTGTGCCACAGCTCAACAAATCCTGATGTATGGATATTGAAAGTCAAAAATATCAAAATATCTCCGACTTTGATTTGACACAAAATTAATTTTCATCGTAGGAGAAGAGAGATGGTGTACAAGTTTTATGAAAAGTACTCATTTTTTTTATTTCATTGAATAATATAATTGTTTAAGTCTTAAGCATCATGAGTTCTAGAATATTATTTGAAAATTCTCGCATAGTACTTTAAGGAACATTAGTAATAATTATAATCACATTTGTAGACAATGATTGCGATTATTCTCTCTGCTATCTGTAATTGTAGTTAAAGACGTGGATATTTCTTGAGTAGACTAATCTTGTATAATAATTTTGGAGATTTTTTTTATTTTTTTAGACAAATATTCAGAAAGAAACAAGTATAATTGCGATACCTTAAAACAACATTTGACATGTCTAAATAATCACAACAACTTAAAACTTAGATATACACGACTTTAAAGTAGGGCAGTGGTGGGGAAACTTTTTTTAAGACGGGCCATTTGTAATAATTAGACGATCGTAGCGGGCCAAAGAATAATTCTTAATCGTTAAAAAATTTGTGTTCTATAAACATATACATATATTATTACATACACTTATTATTTTAATAGTAAAAAAGCAAAAGGTAAGAAAATTATAAGCACAAAATATAAAATGAATTTAGTGTAGTTCTTGATGTGAAGTATTATCACTTTATTTTCGGGTATCATTACTGGTTGATGGTGCGTGAGAAAATGAAATTGAGACTGTTTTATCAAAATTTCATCATAGTCCGGTTCCATTTGCGAAGCAGAAATTCTTAAAACTGATTAAAGGTGCTCATCTGTAATTCTGTTTCTTAAAGAAGTTTTCCTAAGCTTCATTGTTAAAAAGATTTGTTCGCATATATAAGATGAGCCGAACATTGTCATTATCTTCATTGCATGAGTAATTAGATTTGGGAAATTATCTGGACTTAAATTTTTATAAAATTCTAGTAATAGTACTGTATGAAAAGTTTGTTTCAGGAGAGTATTACAGTTCAGTTCTATTAACTCAAGTTGAAATTTTGCATCAACTTCTTCGTAATTAACATTGAATGGGGTCGCATTGACGAAAATTGACAAAAACGCAATTGACGAAAGCTTACTACTAACTAATACTCTTGCGCGGGTGTTTGTTTAGGCAGTGGGAGTTTCGGGGATTACACAAACAATTACTCGAGTCACAGCGGGTCGTTGCAGATGACTGACTAAGTAGCAAACTAACTGATCTTCGGGTGGCCTCGCTTGTATTTATACCTACCTGCAAGGATTGTTCGGGAATTGGAGTTTTGAGGTTCTTTCGTAAAAACAGAACAATGAATCGAAAATGCGAGAGTGTCTGGAAGTTTCGAGCGAAGAGGAGTCAGCTGTTTTTGTCGGATGGATTTGTCCAGAATACTATTGTGTTTTGAATATCGCCGCAGGTAGTTTTTATGCGGATCGTCACATTACGAAGTAAGAATGCGTTCAGACATTCTCACGACAGCACTCTTAAACGGGCCGGATTAAACCTTTCCACGGGCCATAGTTTCCCCATCACTGAAATAGGGTATATCTTCTTAAGGTTGTGTCTTGGAATTTCAGCTTAGAAAGGCAATCGTTTTTAGAAAGCTTGCCGTTTCAATTTAGCTATCAAAAAATGTTAGAATTCTTGAGTAAAAGTGTTTTCTTAATTTTCCGAATTTCTGCCAATTAAATTGCAATATTTATTTCTGATTTTACAATGATTTAATCTAACAATTTTGTACTTATGGCTTAGCGATAAATATACAATAGCAAATTAAGACAAATTCCTTCCGAATGTCAATTTTGATGCATCATGCAAATGACCGCGATAAAATTTCCAAAGTCTCCCCCCCCCCGAATAGCACGGTTGTCCCGAGCATCGTTCATACTGATTTAGTTTAAGAAAACGTAAGACAGACCAAACTGATTAAAGCACTAACGCTGTACTCTTTATTAAGGAACAAAAATTACATTTCACTGCAGTGTACAACAACGTTTCAAAAAATTGGAAAGAAATTCGCAGTCCTGGAAACCAATCTGAATTCCCCTTTTGAATCCAGATCAAACCTTCATATGGCAAGTTACTAATGAACAAAATTTTGTGTCCACTCAAGTAATTCATTCCCAGTTTAAAGACAGACATTTTAAATTATTCCTTTCTAAGTGCAATTTTGAGACCTCAATTGAAGCATTAAGATATGAATTCAAACACACCTAGAAAAAATAATACCTGAAAATGGAGCAATATCGAGTAATTTACATTCAACCCCCTTATACTAAAGCGAGAATCCAAAAAAAAAAAATTCCTGAATAATTAAATACCCCTTTGCTGAAGCATGAGATTCATTTAAATTTTAAATTATCTTCTTTCATAAATAAGAAAATTATTAATTATAACATTTTAAGTTTGATACGTATTTTTTTAAAAGTTATTCCACAATGTGTGGTAAATCCCTTCCCGAGCATAATTTTATAACAAATTTAAACTGTTCTTAGATGTAATTTGGCAATAAATTATTAAAACTTATGATTTCAAGAGAAAGTTAATACTGCATAACTGAGTGCGCGCAAATGAGAAGATAATTCAAGACAATAGAAATAAATTTTTTAGAGATACTTTAATTGCTAGAAAGTAATACATCACTTTAATTATGTTAATCGAATGTTTTACAATTAAGGCGAATATGGATTTATTATAATTTCATTTAAATGTGACCCAACTTCCATATTTGAATTAGTATATAGTGAATTATTTTTAATAAATACAGTCAGTGTTATCAAATTTTTGCTGAAAAAGTCAACTCGGACATGAAATATCGCAAAATAAACTCAACATCACTTCAAATTTCAACGCCAATTTTGTGCGCAAGCGCAGTTGCAGAGTAACTACTTCCCTCCTCTATTCGCTAAGGTTTGGCCAATTTACTCTTCATTTGAACATTGTATCATTACGCCCGAGAGATAGTTCGAGTTTTAAGTTACGGAAAGTTCAATTATACTTAACGTTCTGCTTGTTATTCTCAATTTTTTTTTTGTTGAACTTGAATATAATTTTATAAACTTTGTTTATTTAAAATTCTAACTCATCGAAAGCATACCTGGCTGCTGAATACTGAGTAAAATTATAGGTTTTGTTAACTAATACAGAAGTAGAAGGGGAGCCGTTCTCCATCAAGTGCTCCACAACTTTTCCTGGGCGTGAAAAATTTCCTGATTAAAAGGTAATTATAAATTTGGTTTGATCTATGGATTCAACTTTTTATTTATTGCTAAGTATTTCATAGTATTTTTTAAAAAACGAGTATTTAAATGAATGGATAAATAAAAATCAATTATTCGATCTAATTTCCACTTTCACATTTTCTAAAGGAATGAGCTGTTAAATTTTATTTTTGAGTTTTTTAAACAATTGGAATTCATTTTCATAAATTGAAGTGAGCTGTGATTTATTTTTTAGTTAAAAAAATAGTTTGTTCCATTTGTTATGTTTTGAGTGTGTTGTGTTTATATTTTTATTGGCAGAGCTGATTAATCAAGATTAAAAAGAAAAAAAAAAAATCTTCAAGATGTTTCTGTACAAAATTGGATTGACTATCAGTTTTTCTGTTCATCATTCTTTACCATGTAATAAAAGTCAAGCTTATTATTGAATAATTTACACCTTTTGATATCATCCTACTCATTAAGTTTATAAATTTCTATTATGCAAATTGTATTTGTGATAAAGTCACTTGTCGAAGAAAATTTTTCTATATTTTTATGGTAAAAGAATATACCCTAATCAAGTTTTTCCGTTTAACTGCATTTCTAAATCATCTCATTGCATTTACTTAAATATTTGAAAAATGATTTTGCAAGCTCCTTTGCTGGTCAATCAACTTCAAAAAATGAAGCAATTTATACAATTTAATCGTAAGTTTTAGTAAATAAGTTAATGAAGTTTGCTCTTGATTATAATTTTGAAATATTCTGCATCTATTTGAAGTGCAAACTTAATGGCACTTCTAATGCACCTCTTTCTGTTGTTAAAACAAAATGGGGAATTCAACTGATTAAAAAAATAATAAATAATTTAAATCATACATTTTTGAGTTCCAAGAAGATATGTCGGTAAATTTTAATACCATTTCAAAAGAAATTTCTAATTTTTTTTTATGTTAACACTTAAAATATATCTGTTTTATATATATATATATATATATAATATAAGGTAGAGAGAAATTAACTTTAGTTTTTATGAATTTAAATCAAATGAAATATTTAGTGCTTTTAAATTTAGAATATGTATAGTTTTCCTTTTGTTAAAAATTTATATTTATCAAGACATAATAAATTCTGCTGATTTTGAAATTCAGTTGTTTCTGTAGTTTTAATAGGTAGAGAATAAAAAATATGATGCAAATAGTTAGAATATTCATAAATTAGAAAGGTACACTATGCAGGAGCAATTAAAGATCATGTTAAGTTTTGTACTATATGTATTAACAGAATTTCACAGTTGAGAAAGAATTAAATCTATTATTCTATTGTATCCCTATTATATATCTAAGCAGGAATTTACAAGAATTTTTGTCTATTCATTAATAAAAAAAATTTACATGGCTAGTCATTTTATACTTCTACTAAAATTGCTTACTTCAGAATGATGGTACAGAAGGTAAAGTAAAATTTGTTTTTTCAATCTTGTTTAGTAATTTATATACAAATAAGAACTCAGATTTGAGTAAAATAATTTAAAATTTTGTATCATCTGATTATAAACATACTAAAAGTAATTTAACATCAAAATTTCCCAGTAAGAAAAACTTTGAAATACTTGGTCAAAAGAATAATATATAAGGAAAATATTTGCCTCTGCTAGTACGGTTGGATTGTACTTCTATAAAGAATCTGAAATTACTAATGTAGACAGTAAAATGATTCAACATAATTGTAATACTCAACTTTTTGTTTGACTTTTTATCTTAATTTATTGCCAAGTGTTTGGAACTTGGAAAAATATTTGAGTATATATATATATATATATATAATATAGACTTCATGTGAAGACATCCTAAAGCATTGTTTAAATCTATGCTGTAGCATATAAATCTAAATCATAATTTTCAGAATACAAAATCATGGCTGATTTATAAAGATTTAGAAATAAAATATTCAGCTTAGTTATTTTCTCTAGCTTTTATTGAAAATTTTCCTTCAGATTATGTCATTTTTTTTCTTTCTATACTTATAATCTAAATAAGCCCTTCAAAAATGCTAATTTCAACCTTATTTGATTTAGTATTATCTAATAAAGTAAATATAAATTTATTGAAGGATATAGATTTTTCTTTATTCACATTGTAATACTTTTTTATTATAGTAAAATAATGGCTCAATTTTAGAATTAATTTTTTTCTACTTATAAAATCTTATATTAAATGCAACTATTTTCTTTTTTCTAAAATTAATACAAAATTTAAAAATAAACCAGAATTGAAAGTTTTTTTAATGATTGAAGGGTTTTTCTTCAAAAAGGAAGTACCTCCAACCTTAATGGAATTTGGAGTTATATTTACTATCATATGATTAAATAAAAACTCGTTTGTTTAGTACCAACAAATCGTAGCTCATATCGTTAGTTCTCGCTTTACTCAATCAATAGAGCTGTTTGTTGTCATTAGTTTGTTGCAATATAGAGGTAGCTCCTGGTGCTATTGTCATTTTTCCATATTGATAGGACTTTCAAAAAAAACAAACTGGTAAACATACTAGGGAAATTGAAACTTTTTACTCTACCGTATGATTATACTGGTATCATAGAGAAGGCAAGTGAAAAGTTTCTAAAGTTATCCAAGGAATGACTTTTTTTTGTTGATGTATTGAAAGGTTTCTTCTCAAACTGCTTACATCACTTATAATGGAAACAAAAGAAAAAAAAGTATTTTATACTGAAATGTAGATTTTTTACTTATGAAAAATCCGAAATTAATACGGGAAACATATTATATAGAGAGAATGTTGGACTACTTTGTAGCAAGACAATAAGATTTCACATTCAAAACATTGCTTCCTTAATATTAAATTTATTCAGCCGTCTTATTTCCATATTCTTCCGCTTAAGAGCCCAAAATATGAATATGCTATAGAACTAGTTTGCAGATACATCTCCACAAAATGATGTGTAGTTATACGATAGCTTACAATAAAACGCAGGAAATGAGCCTAATCATGCAGAGAGGAAAGGAGAAGATTAATATAAATTTTTTTTCACGTTTTTCTGCAAACTTGAATAATCGGAACCACCTCCTTTTTGCAGCAAACTTTTCAATTATGTAAAATTTTTCTGTTTATCTACTTCAATCTCACTATTTAAGACTTCTCTTTATTTCAACACATGTCAGAAAAAATAAGACTCCTAAACAACTTGTGAAGTTATAGGAAATAAACATTAAACATTTCGAGGAACTAAAAATTCCAAAACAAAAACAAAGTTTTCATGAGAGAAAAGGTGGAATGAAAAATATCTTGTGTGTTTTCTTAATGACATTAGATTAGATTATTATAAGAAGGTAATTTTAGCGGAGGAATATAATTTATATGTTTTCAGATTATTGAAAAATAGAATCTCGGGTGTTAGTGTAACTTTGGATACATTCACAAAAAAGCATACAGTGGCACAAACAATTGAGGATACACCTTACTTTCACTTGATAAATCCAACTTTCAATCGAAATAACACATTAACTAGAAGAGAGAACGTGTTTTTATTTTCACACGTAATAAAAGGGTAAATTTAGAAGTAAAAATAGTGAAAATCAACAAAAAAAATATCTAAAATTAAAAATTTCACAAGTATTTGAAATAAACATAGGGAAATTTTTACCTCCAAAAATCAAGGATACACCAATGAAATTTTTGTGATATATTGCATACAAAGACTGTGTCAGTATTTATTTGCATGTCCTTTGGCTTTTATAATAGCTTATACTGTGCTTATACATTTAGCTTATACTGTGGTAGTGTGTGTAATTGCTGTTTACAATGAAAAAGCTGTTTACATTTTGACATTATGTGCCGTATGTTTGGGGTCATTGTCGTGATGGAATATAAAATTTCCATCCAAAATCAATATTTTTGCTCTTTCTTTAAGATTGTTGTCTAATATATCTATATAAAACTTATGATCCATTATGCCATCTATAAAAACTAAATTTCCTACCCCGTTTGGAGCTATACAACTCCAAACCATGACGGAGCCACCACCATGTTTAACTGTAGGCCGTAAATTTTTTGGATCCAAAGCGGTGTTCGGCTTTCTCCAAACGCTCCGAGGATCATCACTACCAAAAATGTTGAATTTACTTTTATCACTAAATATAACTTTCTTCCAAAAGTTATCTGTCTTGAATTGATGAGTTTTTGCAAACTCCTAACGCTTTTTCTGATTTTGTAAGCTTATAAATGGTTTCTTTCGAGCTACTTGGACTGTTATATCCAGCATGTCTAATCACATTTCTCACAGTTTCAGCACTAACACTTCTGCCCATTATTTGAGAAGTTTCTGCAGCAAGTTTTACTGGGCTTAGCTTAGGATCAATCTTGATATCCTTTTGGCTACATCATTCAGAATACTTTCCCTTCCTCTTCCACTTTTATTTTCATTTAATCTATCACTTTTAAATCTCCCAATGATTTTCTGGACACACGAATGGCTTCTACCGACAATTTCAGCTATTTCACGATAAGATTTTTCTTTCTTAAATAACCTTAATATAAATTTTCTTACATCAATGCTGGTCTGTCTCCGAGGAGACAGTTTCCATTTAAATTTGCAAATTTCAATTCTCGGAACCAACTTCAAAAGACAAAAATAACAGTCGAAAAAGTTCAAGATAAAATTGCCCAAACTTAGAATATGATAGTAGCTATCAGAAGAAAAAAAAACCGGTGGTAGTTAAACGAAAATTTCATTGGTGTATCCTCAATTTTCTGATTTAAAAATCTGCTTATGTTTATTTGAAATGCCTCTGAAAATTTTTCTTTTAGAATTTTGTAGTTGATTTTTCTTTATTTTTACTGTTAATTAAACCTTTTGTTATGTCTAAGAATAAAAGTATGTTTGTACTTCTAGTTAATGTGGTATTTCGATTGAAAGTGGGATTTATCAAGTAAAAGTGAGGTGTATAATTTTTTGTATAAATTTTAGTTATTTGTGCCAACAGAATTTGATACCAGTTAATGTTACCTTTTTATTTTTAGGGGGGGGGGAGCAATTAGCTTATAGAACAAAACTACTGAAAGACTTAAACAAAAGTTTTACTAAGTATTTATGTCTATGAATATAATCATCTATTTCATTATAAACTAGATAAATAGAACTTAGACTACATACATGATAAATAGATTTTTTTTATTAAAACTATTAAATAAATTATATCTGGCATTATTATTGGTATTCATCATTGAATCAAAATTACCATCAATGAGTAGTTAATATATTTTATTCTCTATATGAAACATGAAAAGCATTTTAATAGATATATATTAAACAGAAAACAAATACTTCATGAATTAATCATTTTAAATTTTTACAATAAAATTACTTAAATTTGTAATAAGAGTATGCTATAATAATATAATATATGTATAAATCCTATAGTGAAAATTTTATCTTGTATAATGATAATCCCTTCCTTCCCCCAGTTTTAAAACAAGCAATTTTTCATTGAAAAAGCTGTGGCGAAACTGGGTCTATATACATCATATCCGATTTAATCCTTTGTAAAGGGAATATTGACATTTTAGGGACTGTTTAATAAATTATAAAAATAACCATAATAACCAGTATAAATAAAAATTAATGTTTAAAATTTTTGCAAAATCCGATAGTTAACTAGAAATACAATGAGAGTCAAATGAAAGTAAAAACCCATGATTAATTTAGGAAATGTGTTATTGCAAATATAGTATTGACTTATGATATTAAGTATATATATATAATTATTAATTTATTGAAGCAGAATCGAACAAATTGTAAATAGTCAATTCAAGTAAAATAAATGAAGAAATAAAAACTTGAACCTAAGATCATGAGATTTTATGTCTAAAAAAAAAGTTAACATTCATAACTCTTTGTACTTCAAATGTTTAAATTATATAGATATCACCTTTTTTCTTCTTGGAGGATCTTAACCTTAGTCTTATATTCTGCCTGAATTTATGTAAATACCTCAAAAATTCTTTTGATCTTTAGGAATAAGATTTTGCAATGAAGAAACAACAGAAATCGTTAATAAATTTTGAAGGAAAATATTAAGTTCATACAGGAAATTGGAAAAATTGTTGAAAGAAGCCACTACACAGCAATAACAAATTTTTTTGTTATAAATGCTCTAAACACCAACAATGAAAATAATTATTCCAAATACAGATTGAAATTTTTTACTGGACAGGAAGACTAAGACGACTTACTGATACAGTACTGAGAGCAGAAGTACAAGAAGTCAAAGCTAATCCAGTTGCAAGTGCTTTTAAAATATCTCAACGCATCTTGCAATGATTAGCAAAGATAATAAGAGGAAGCACTATAAGGAGGAACTCTTCATAAAACATAGCAGGATTCAACATAAAATTGAACCAGGAAAAGGGTCTGCTGTTTGCCAAAAAGTTTCTTTAATAGAATTTAGGTTTTTGAAATATTTTATTTGATGGTGGGGGGGGGGAATGAATTGTTTAGTTCACAGAAGCTTCCAAAAATATAGACATCAAAGAATGAAGAACTTGGTAATCAGTTACGACAAAGATCTGGGTGGTCTATGGTGGTTGCAAGAATCAGAAATTTAGTATTTCTCGAATCTGCATTTAACTGAATAGACTACCTAAATAATATATATTTTTTTTAATGTTGGGAATTTGGGACCGTCAAGAAGCTAGATTTTCCAACATAATGATCCCAAACACACGTCAAAGACTGTGGAAGAATGGTAACTCTATTGTGTTGCGATTGAATTTGGAGCATCATTAACAATCACTAGATAAAAACCCCATTGAAAATGTATTGGTATCTCTTGGGGAAAATATCTGTCAAGGAACCATTTATAATAAGGAAGAGTTTAAATAAATTATCTTAGAAGGACAAAAACTGGTACATCTATGCCTAGACAATTGGAGGCAGTGATAAATAAGACTGCAAACAAATTATTAATATTGCTACTTTTATTGTTTTTGCTGGTAACAGTGTTCTCTGTTTACTTTTTTTAATGCATAAAATTTGGTGCTTTTCTGTTTTAGTTGAATTATTTCTTTTTACATTTTGATTTTATTTTATGTTTATGAGTCGTTGTATTTTACACGAATAAGTTAGCATTTCTATATATCTACTTTAGAGTATTAACCAATAATATACCTGATATAACATTTCAGTTATCAATCATGGGTTTTTTCTTTCAATCAATTATATAGTTACACTCCAGTTGTTTTTAATGTAAGTTATATAATACTTTACTCTTTAAAATATTTAAACAAATTAATTTTCGAGTTTCTCTTTTTAATATTATTGAAATATATCAATTAATAGTATTATTCAGATATTACTAAAGTAACTAATAAATGCATGCAAAGAAATATTTGTTTTATTAAGAAAATGTCTGTTCATGGAATTTATTATACAATATATATATTCATAATTAGTTAAATCCCATAAATAGAGTTTACAAATTTGATTTTTGAAATTTTTATGCAACGGTGGTGAGAGTTTTACTTAGTGAAAATATCTAAGTACTAAGTACCTCTCAATATAATTGCTCTTTGATTTTTTTTTTTTTTAAATCCTGAAATTCATTTATATATTTTGTAATTTATCATACTTTTATTTAATACTGGAGGTAAAATAAACTTTTTGTTGATGGTTGTTTAATTTGGGAGGTAATCTGTTTAACTGAAAGAATAACTGAACTTTAAAAGCATGATTAATTCATGCTATTAAGAAGGGTAAATTTTTGTGAGGTGGTGAGGGGCTACAAATTGGATTAATACAAATCAGTTTGACAAAACATTCAAAACTGTTGTATCTAAATTTATAGAAATATAAATGTGATTGAGTGAAAAGCTGCTCTTATGTGGAATGAATATTCATTAAAAAAATTTATTTATTGACTTTAAAAGGAGGAGAAAATTGTTAAACTTATGCTTGAAATATAGAAATAAAATTGCATACTTTTAAGTACATAAAGCTATATTCTTACATAAGGCATTATAGCATTATCTTTGCTTAAGAGACACGAAAACGAAACAGAAGTGCTCATATTTAAATACAACAAGCAAAAATATTTATAGCAACATACAATATAATAAATTTTGTTACTTCAAATAATATTTTAAGATGTAATTTGTATAGATTTCAAAGTAAGAAGAAACGGAAATATATAAACCCAAATTCAGTACCTGCTACAGAAGCGTTTTAAACAAGGAATTTAAAATATACTATAAATTCTAATGGAATTTAAAATCTGCAGTCATTTATGATTTATACAAATTAACATTTAATACATTTCACGTTAATAATGCTTATTTCAATTATACATACTTTACTTTGAAGTAGCGGTATTTAAGGTATAATAAGTATAGTCAGCTTAAGACAAAATTTTGTTATCATATATAAATTAAATATACTTACATATCCAACTTTTCTACTGCTATGGAAAACAATCTTTATGTAAAATTTTTAATGTAAATATTCTTCTACAAAACTAAACACTTTAGAAGTCGCCAATTGAAATGGCGATAAACCGTTATTCGCCGGAAATTATAATCGCAATATCGATAGTATTTTGATAAAAAAATTAATTTTAATAAAAAAATTTTTTTAACAAAAGTACATTATTTAGCTTGTTAAAAATTTCCTTTTTGAACGTAAATGCCTGTAAAAATATCATCTATCAGTTTGTAGGAGAAATTTAGGTGTAATTTTGATGTAATTTATATTTTGGAAGTTCATTGTTTCACCCTCGACCCCTTGACTTGGCCGCGTCTTAATTTGACAGATGATCTGTTTTATGTGAAGTTATTGGCAATATTTATTTCCGGTTTCCTATTGTGGTTCCGTCACTCTTTTTGTAATGAACAAACATTCAAATTATTCGGGGGAAAATTTTTACTAGTGTTTGAAACATGTTTCAGATGATATTTATTTTATAAGGGATTGTTGGAATTGTTTTAAATTTCCCATTAGTTGGTGAAATATTGAAAAAAATCGGGACATTTTTTCAGTGATGAATGATTTAATAATAAGAATTTTAATAAAAGGTTTTGATTTTAATTATTAATTTTAACAGTGTATTATGAATATTTATTCGCGCCTTCTAATAATTAATGATAAAAAAATTGAATCTTTAAATTTCTTTGAAGTTGCATAAAGTGGAACCGAAACCGAAAAAGCGTTTTAACATCTTGAATACGTTTAATAATGTGAACAGTGGCATAGTATCACGAGGATAAGAAGCGTATTAATGTCCCATTTGCCACTGTTGAAGTGGCGAAAGAAAATATAAAAACCATTTACTTCATTTTTTAAAAAATATCAAACATTTACTTCATTTTAAAATCGAATATGGTGGGTCGGACCAAAATTATCCTCACCGCCATTTATTCTTATTACGCCACTGGTGTGTGAAAATTATGGCAGGAAATATTATTGTGGTATTAATTTTGACGATTAATTATTTGATCAGTGTATGTTGGGAAGTGACTAGCTATAAAGCGTTTAACTTTTTGGAGAGTATTTGTGTGGTAGTGGAGCATCAAAAAGGTAAATACCTCTTGCTGGTTTTAGAACATTTTTCCCCCCAATTTTCTTTTAAAACCTCCCCCCCCCTTTTTTTTTCTTTCTCTTTAACACGTACTATAACTTTATTTAAAAAAATCAAAATTCTCATTCCTTTTAATGTCTAAAACAAAAGATACAAGAGCGCTTAAAAAATAGCCGAATATTCAAAATTATCTGGCTCTTAACTAATTTTGAAATAATTCGCAGAATAAATGTTTTAAAATTGATTGTTATTTTATGTTAAGTTTTCCCTTATCCTTGCGTTTGCATTTGATAGAATAAGATTATTTACATTTTCACTTACGGGAACAAGATGATAATTTTTTTTTTAGGGCCATCTCATTTACAAAATCCTTGATTTGGGACTGGAGGGTCTTATTCATCAAAATATCAACTGAGTATATGGGTCGTTGCTGTAATGACTTGTTGGTCTTATATCCTGGCCCTGTAATCGAAGCTTGAAGAGTGGGGTGATTACTCAGTTCCTATATGCAGCTATCGGTTACAATTTAGAGTTCCGTCACCTTGATCTGGTGTCACTTTATGTTTCAGCATATGCTATGCTGCGCTTTTTCATTAAATAAGGCTAAAATAAGTAATATTTGTAGAAAAGTTGATTTTAAACCGGGTCTTCACCATCCATACTTATTTTTATGAAACGCAAAAAGCGCAGTCAAATTTCTCTTGTAAATAACTTTTTTTCTTGAATTATAAATTTTTTAATAGTAGGTTAATATATATTTTATTTTCTGTAGATTGTGTTAATACCCTTTGTTTCCAAAATTTTAAATTTATCTACGCTCCCTCTTCGTAAAGAAAATTGTGTACGAATGGAACAAAATTGGATGAAATATTTTTGAGAAATTTAATATTTAATGACTAAACCCGAATTAGAAAACGTTTTTTCTGCCTAAATAAAATTAAAGAACGGAAAAGTAAAGTGAGTTTGAGAATATATTTTAAAAATCTTTCAAAGATTTGAATAAAAGGTATGTATTTTATTCTATTCAATTTAATATATATATTATTTTGATATTACCCAGTACTAATCGCAGTCGGTCTCACTGATTAATTTATGCCATTATTTGTATTGCTCTCTAGTGGCACTCGTAATTACATTTTTATTTCTACTTTCTCGCATGTGAAGTATACAAAGAGAAAATATAGAAATCATTAAAAAAATCATACTCGATATTTTAACGAATCTGCTCTTCAGACATCCCAGAGGTAGAACATTTCGTCTATAAATGTGATAACTCAAAATCTCTCAAGTTAGACAGCTGAAATTGGACACGTGCATTTTACAGAATTAGTAGATTTCTATCGAATTTCGAAATCTATTAACTACCAAATGCTAAGAACTATAAGTATAAAATTTGGTGCATAATTTTAACGTTTAAAATGTAGATTTCTATCAAATTTTGAACTATATCCCTCAGTGAGTTATAAGTCTGTCTGTATATTCACATGCATGTGAACTATTGCGATATTATTAAATATCAGAATTCGTTTATCGTTGTGACTAAAATTGCAGTTCTGTGTCAAATTTTGGTTTCAATAAGTCAACAAATATGCATCCAAAATGTACACTGTCTTCTATAACTACAAAGTAAAAACGCTCATATGTAAGCACCTGAAAATAAAAAGAGCCGAATATTCATGGCGTTTACTTCCCTGCCGTAAATCCCAAAATTTTATTCAGAAGGGATGGATAATCACACTTTAATTGCGAGTAATCTTCAGCGCTATTATTTCACCTTTTTTCTTCAGTCTCGGATAATCTCGTGTGATTTTTTGAGGCAATGTCTTACGAAGGGATAAATGGCTCCCGGTCATTATTTTTTTCTTTTCCTTTCGTTGTCTTTGTCGACTCCTCCTCCTGTGAAGAATGCAAAGATGTGTGCGGAAAAAAACGGGGGGAGGAAATCGCTGTTTGCGGGGACGTCTCTCCGGACGTCGCACGTGCAGCACTTCGCTTACACCCCTGCAAAAAGTTGAGTTATAATATTTAATTTTGGGGGGAAATTTAAGATGATGAAAATTTTAGCAAATATATTTTTATATAGAAATTTCATTTAAGCAAACTGATTTTAAATTATTTAAGTAAGGATTGTGTAATTTGAATGGGACCCATCCATTTGGACGGTTCCCGAGGGAATGATTTTCCATCCAAACTGTGTGTAGTATTAAATCATAGTCATCGGCGTCTGCTTGCCATTTGAGTTCTTTCTAAAATTACCGATTTAATGCATAAGAAGTGTATCTTCTATTTTCAGTTATATTTTCAGGATTGAAATAAATTGAATATATATATATATTTGCGTCTCCTGAGAGGGGAGGGTGAAGGGTTCTAGCTCAGGTGTCATTCCCGTCAAATGACTCTTTTTCAAAATTGCGCCGTCCAATCTGAAATAGTCCTGTTATTGCTTTGAAGCGGGCGGTTAAGATAATTAAACTAGGCATCTGAGAATCCCTTGTTCGAGACACATTTTAACGATGATTGCACGTTGTAGACTTGTCGGGTGTCGCGCATCGTTATATCGGATATGGATTATAAGATAGTGCTATGGCATGCGTGCTTCTTCTTATGGTCACAGATCAGAATTTACTGTTACCCCATAGCCATCTGCGTATAATTTTAAAACATAGCATTTATCCAAAATGTAAACTCAGGATTTTTGTCAATATTATAATACGTTAGAGCAGTTTTTATTAGTTTTCGATCCGTCAACGACGTCGATAAATTCTGGATAAATCTACGGCGGGTATTAGAAGATACACAGAAAAGAAATTTGGTCAACAATATCTGCTCGCTGGCTAACCCTCTCCCCCCCCCCTAGCTTGATATGAAAAATTGGTGGGGGGAGTGCAAGGTTATTTGTCATCTTTTTAATTTTTATCCAGTTCTGAAACGGCGCATTTTTCAATTTAATTATTCAGTTTAGTACAAAGTAAACTGTACCTGTTCCCCCCCCCCCCTGTAAATTCAAGCGTAAAGTTATAAAAAGAAAAGTTCTATTTTTAACTTAAACTTTTGAGTCTCTTTGAGCTGTGTTGTAATGATTTTTAAAATTTATATTTAATTCTAAATAATTTTGTCTTCCATTTATGTTGTTCCATTGATGCGTCATGACTGTCTGGTATACCAGAGTGATGATTATGAGTTTCTGACTCGATTCTACAGAAAATTTTTGCATTTTATACCGGCAAGGTGTATGTAATCTTTTTCCTGTTGGTGTAATCTGGAAGTTTGGAAAGAGAAGGGAATACTCATGTGTTGCCCTCTGTCATCTGTTCAAAATCACAAGGTTATTCGGAAAATAATTGTTGGCCGTATAACTTTAAAACGAAGGATTTAAGGCATTCGACTGTGTTTGGAGAATTTTTTTAACCTAAATCTTAAATGTTGATTTTTAACTCCATATGTTTGATAAGTGTGGACTCACGCAATCAAAATCACAAATTGAATCACAGTTTGAAATATTGAATTTCATCCACATGGTAGCAAAAAATAAAAGCCGTGGCGCGAAAGTTGAACTGGTCTTGCTCGACGGTTCTCGAGGTTTTTTTTGGCATTGAAAGATCGAATGGGGAAATCGATAAGGTAATAGTACTGTAAGTTTCTTAGATTATTAAGAAATTTTAATCCATTATATAATCTAAGATAGAGTCGTTTTCAGGTTTGTAATACTTTTTTTAAGCAGAGAATCTTTGGAAGTTTCGTTGTTTTTGAAAATTCAAGTTTGAAGATGCGCATAGACTTCACTGTTCGCCGTATAGTAAATTCAGGTGTGTGAAATTAATTTGCAAATACACATTTTATAGTTGATCGATAGCTTGGTACCATTTCCATGGAAGAGGAAGAGCTGCGCTAAAGCAGATTTGTAATTTTTTTTATATAAATGTGAAATGTTAAATCGAGTCTGATCTAGAATGATTCTAAAGTGTTTGGTTTTGGTTTTTTATCTCAATTGGTTAGATTATTGAGATAGAATGGTTTAGCTTTTTTATCTGAATTGATAAGATTATTAAGATTGAAACGATAGTTCAAGTTCTGATTTTTCTAATACTTTATGGGAAGCATGACCTACACTGGGATTGTACCATCTAGCTTAATTAACAATGAGATAATTGCTACATAGTTTTAAAAGTGACGTGATTAAATTTAAAAGAATATTAAATCTGATTGCATTGCAAGAATGATTGTGTAACAAGGTTTCGCATAGATCATACTTATTTTACTCGCAAACATTTACTTCACATGCAGTTCCAATTTGTGCAAAATGTAATGCCACAATTGGTAGGAATCCGTTTCTAAATTTAACGGATGCCTTCCAATAAATTTTGAAATCTCGAATTCGGTTAATGAATTTTTCCATGTTTATAAATAATTATATGCGCGAGCAGTTATTCCCACTTGCGCCAGACACTTGCAGTTATAGGAAAGATTAATAGGAGGGGGGGGGGATCATTTTATTTTCGCTCTCGTTTTTGCGTTGCAATTTTCGAAACAAAATCTTTTTTGTAATTTTTTGCTGCTTTCGTTCGGCCTTCTCTTCATATCTAGAATTACCGTTTTAATGCGACATATCTGCTATAAATTATACCTCTGAAACACTTAAGATGTGTAATATTTCTGTATCATAAAGAGGTTGCTCAACTTCAATTTAAATATTTTAAAATATTCACAGAATAAAATGCAGAAAATATAAAATTACTGAATTTTTTTTTCTTCAAGCAAAATCGTTTTCTGCCACAAATAACAAATTTTATATAAACAATAAATATATAATAGCAGAAATCCATCCTTTACCGAGTTATTTTATGTATAAGCCTCCTACTATAAATAAAATTTTTCAAAAGCATTTTCTCGTTAATTTCTGTGTCTTTCAAGCTATTCTGGAAAAGAGCCGTTTCTGCTTCACGAGTTTCGGAAATAATTGGGCGTTATCTGTAATTAGTTTTACATTTGATTAAGTAATGCGCTCTTTGCTGGAAAATATGCGTGTTTTTGTTTTTTTCCGGTCAGTTCATTGTCACATAGGGTAGCTTATCACTTATGCTAACAAAGCTTTTAAAAAACTTTCGAGGTTTTTTAAAATTTTATTTTCACCCTATTTGCTTACTTAAAAAAGATGAATTCTGATGTGTTAAGTATTCTATAATTTCAAGTTGTTTAGGTGTCCAATCCGACATTTCAGTTTCTCTTGTAGTCCTGAGAAATTTTTTTTTGTGTGTGTGAATTACATTTGATAATCTTGTTTCCAGGCATATTCTCTTTGTAGAATCCATAAAAATATATGCTTCTGTTACAGACCTTGGCACGTTATTGAAACCTGCCGACCCGCGCATTCTGACATCGTGTCTATTGCGTCCAAATTTTTTTAAACAGCTTTAGATTGTCTTAACATTTCTTTCCTTCGTTAAAGCTCTAGGGCAACAATTTTACATGTACACGAGAGCTTAAATATGTAGACTTTGTTATTGGCGTTTGATAATACCTAATAATTTGTTTTGTGGGTTTTTTTTTTTTTTTTTCATTACTTTAACTTTTTGCATCAATGCTTATTTTCTATAGTATTTTCTCCTTTTTTTGTATGAAAAAAAATTGCAGTTCCTTGGTTTTATTGTCATTAACCATGGAGTTTCATATGACACTGGGAGATTTAATAAAGTCTATCTTATTTTATAGGTTTTAAAAACCTTTCTTTAACTTGCTTCATATTTATAAAGATGGAAATTTGTAATTTTTTTTTCATATTCTTTGCTTATTCTTGATTACAGTGCATTTTAATTTTTCGTTACTTGATGAGTAATTAAAAATAAATTTAAATTCTGATTCCATTTGCCTGATGACACCTGCAGTGTAAATGGCAAATATTCAATGTACAAAGCTGTAATGTGGGAAAAATTAATTTCAAGATTCTGCTGTAATTAGATAATGAATCGAAAATTAAAAGATAAAGGAAAAACTTCCTTTGAACACTAATGAAATTTTTAAAAATATTTTTGAGGTTGATTTCTTTAGCTCATTGTCTTCTCACAATTTTTTTAAATTTTTGAGCCGAAGTTACCCCTAAATATTTTCTCACATTGAATGTAATGTATATGCTTGGTATATAAAATATTGCTTTGCTCCCTTTTATGTTTTGTTATTCAAGATTTATCCTGTTCTGTTAAAGATAAAACATTTTATTTTTTAAATGTGAATTGAACATTTTTTCGTAATTCCGGCAGTTTCTGCTAATATGAAATATTTAAACAGTAGTTGATTGATTGAATCAACGGTGCTCCTTTTTTAGACTACTTTGAGAGCATTACATGATTTTAAACTGTTCATGTCTATGGTGATTTCCATTTGCTTAAACTTCCACAACATATTAACATAAAATTTGACCATAATAGGTTTAACTAGACACTTGTACATGTTAGATTAATCTCTTGATTTTTTTAAATCTTTAAAACCCTTTGCTTTTGATCTGCTTCTTGGGGAAATAAAATGTATAAAGAAATTCTTGCAATTATCTTTTGTTGTCAATGAACAGTAGTTTTGTAGAAAAAATGAGAAATAACCTAATTAGAATAGTAGGGGTTTGGAATAAATACATGAAAGAAATTTATATGAATCTTATCTTGGTGCTTGAACATCATATAAATGGAAAATGGAAAATTTCTGTTATTTATTAGGAAATCTTCTGCATATATGACTTCATAAAAAAAAGTGAAAAGGAGTGATAAGTTTCTTAAAACTCCATTTAAAATATAAATTCAACTATACATTGCAGAATGTATTATTGTACAGCTTTTAATCAACTTTTTGTAAAATGTATAAAACATGCATTATTAAATTTTTGTATGACTGAAGGGGGTTATTTCCTTTGGCAACTGAAAAAAGTGATGCTGAAGATAATGTTATGTATTGCAACAGGAGTATTTCAGAGCAGTTTTTATTTAATGCAAGGGACATAAACATTAAATTATGATAGATAAATAAAAAAAAACTTTTTAAAATCTGGTAATTATTTTTTTACAAAATAATAATGATCTTTTTATGTATTAAAATGCTTGTTTTTTTAAATGGTATTAAAGATTAATGACATTAGATAATCGAGTTTATTCTATTTAAAACATTCTATTATCATTTAAGTCATTCTTATAAATATAGAACATCTTTAAAAAATATAAATATTTTTTTTAAATAAATGATATTTTATATATTTTGGTACTTATGAAGCATTATTTATGATTGTTCTATTTAAAAATATTTTTAAATACCTTACATGTAATAATTTGCAAATTTTTTTAATGATAATAGAAACACCAGCAATTTGACTCGTTTCGAAGAATGTGGGACAGTAATATATACCCATTTTCTGCTTCTTGGTCACATTATTTAATGATATTATATAAAATTTTCTCCGTATCGCTCCTGAAAGCTGTTATACCATTTTACACGAAATTTTGAGTTAAAATAAAAATGTAGTCAGAAATGACAGAAAACTCGCATATTCGTGGGAAAAAAAATTGAACTAAAAAATGGAAGAAATCCAAGGTCAAGAGTGAATATTGGAAATGTGCTCATCGTTCTGTGTCTCACAACTTAATGAGATGGAATCAAGGAAATGTGGTCGTTTCAGAATCCATTGTCGAACAGTAAGAAAGAACGCCTCTTAGAAAACTGGCTAGCCTTCTAGGTATCTTCAAAACATTTATCGAAACAATAATAATGATATAAAATTTTAAAAAAATATTTATTTGAAATCAAATGTACCTCACCCTTTTTTACATTATTAAATTGACTTTTTTGTACTAGAATTAAAGAAATGACATTAATAGGAATTGCCCAAAAGGCTATCCATAAGTTCCATCGCATTTGCATGTAAATGGGAATAAACGCTTGTGTATAACATCATTTATAGAGTACTATTTTTATACTTGCATATCAATGAAATGTTCATTGTTAAAGTTTATGTAAGCTGTATAACATAATAGCTTTTGTTTTTCAAAAATGGATATAATGTAAGAACAGTTGCTGTTTTGAAGCAGTTATGAATGTATCATATTTTCAATTAAATTATAGATTTATGTACACATGTAGAAGTAAGACATTATTCACTTTAATATTAGAACTAGTCTCAAATTCCGAATCCCCCTCCCCCTCCTGGTAAAAAAAATCCAGTCACATTCCTCCTTTCCCTTCCTTTTTTAATATGGGAAAAGCAGCTAGAACAATAACGTGTTTCCAAAAATGTCAAGTAATAATTATCATACAGCCTGTGTACAGAGTAAAGATGCTGTAGATGTGAAAGTTTTAAAAAATATTTGTGTGAATCGTGGTATTGAGAAGAATAATGCAGCGGAAATTTGATAGAATGCTACTACTACTGCGAGGGATTTTGCAATGCACTGTCAATGTTTTAATAATACAAAGAGCATGGTTTTTATGATCGGCCAAAATTAACCTTGCTTTTGTCTAACATTGACGAAATTGTCAAGGAAAGCATATTTCCGAAGTTTGAGAGGGGAGAAAAAATGAATCTGTTGAGTACTCTTCAGCAGAAAATTTGTTAAATATCTTTTAGTTCTTCTCATGTTCCAACCTAAAAAGTGGCTACTTTCCATGCTGTTCAGTTACCCAAGTAAGCAAAAGCAGTTTGTACACTCACTATCACAGCCATTTGGTCTGGTTTACACCAGTGAATAATATTATTACCGTTATTTATTGTTGAATTTGATTATCATTTTATGAAAATCCTGTTGTAATGATAATTTTTACTGCAGTGTATGCATTGTTATAGCAGACTTCCTGGGTGTAGGCATTTATTTGTACTTTGGTATATAAAGATTAACCTAATGAGAGTTGTGGAATTATCGAAATTATATTTAAACATTAAGATAATCTATTTTCCTTGTCTTCTACACCATTGTTCTCATTTGGCAGTTATTTATGAGAAGAATGTTTAGTTGATTTGAATTATTTGTTATTACATAACTTGGCGATTATTAGATACACATATACAAGTCTTTATTGATGGCAAGAAATGAGAGATATAAAATTTGAATTTGAATGAGATGCTCACCAGTGTTTGAGCTGAAAAATATCAAATTTTAGTAGGCAGGGATTGCATACAATTTGCATGATCTGCAGTATATTAATATAAATGGAATAAGGGAAGACTAGGGCTAGTTATGACACACACTTTAAGCAGATATTTTTAATTGGAATTTTTGTTAAATATTATTATGATAGGCTTTATTATTTCAGTATAATTAATGCCCAGCTGAAATGATATGTGAGAACTTGTGAATATGTGCTTAATGCTGCTAGTTAAAAGGTGAGAGTGGGTGGGAGGGAGGAATTTGTAGCCTATGATTAAGTTGATTGATCTTTTCAAAAATATTCTTTATTCTACCAATATATTAAGTTTTAAGAAATTGCCTTTTTTCTGTTTGCATTCTATTCTCTTTTTCTAGTTAACAGAAATATCTGTAACTGTGTAGCGTGGCAAATAACTAATTCTGAAGATAAATTGTAACAATTTACAAGTTGTAAGACTTATCTTGTTTTGTGTTTGAATCGTGTAATTCGACTTTCTGCCTTAAATATATGCATTTGTCTTCAAAGATGGGTTCTCTCTAAGGATTCACCTTATGAAAGAATCCAACAAATGTTCACATGATGGGGGAAAAAACTCTTCCTAACACACCACCTATAAAGAAATAAATGAAAGAACATGGTGATATAATTAATTAGAATTGAAGCATCCCAAATGGGTAAGAGGAGATGAAAGGTTTTAGAAAATCCCAAATAGAGGGGTAGAGGAAACAGGGATTTTGTACTAGCGTATAAATTCTTTTAAAAATTGATTTTGTTCTAACTTGCAGAGATGTGTGCAACAATTCTGATGATATATCCTAGCTTTTAGCTGTTTTTGTAATTTTGTTCAGTGAGAATAGCAAATGATATCTAAGGTGCCACTTCCTCTTTCAACTTTCATGCCACACCATAGGGAATTCGTTTGGCCTCAACAGTTTAGAATACATCTAACCACTTAAGCAGCCGTTCTTTGGCAAAATTGGATATCAAACCAAGGAAAAGCCTGTTCCAGAGCCAAGGTATTAAAAACATTATCATTGCTGCTCGCATTTTTCATGAAGGCGAACAGAGTCTATTCTTAATTCAAAGTATTGAGTTCAAAATGTATGTGATATAGGCTGTCGTATGTCATTTGTTTGCCGTAATTGCAATTCTGATGCTGACATACTTCTTTGTTGAATGGTTAAATAATTTTATCATTATTTTAGTGTGAATTATTTGATGTTTATTATCAGTATGCCTGCAAAATGATAATTACTTAATATCTTGTGCATTTTAACAAATAAGTTCATGGTAATGGGAAAATTGTTTTGAACCTTTTATTGTTATAGCTTGACCCACGCCTGTTACAACTTGTGGCATATCCAGAGCAAGTTGTAACAACTAACAAACTTTGAAATGTATTTCTAGTGCTAAAATCAACAATGTCGAATGTGTTTTACACATATTTTTAATATGGTGTAATTGTGTGTATGTGTTTTAATTTTGTATTTGTAGAGAACTATAGTCTGTATTTTCTGTAGGCTGTTCAAGGTTACATTTTCTACTTCGTTATTGGTTGTCTGGTACCAATAACACGGTAGAAGATGTGATCTTGAACTTTTTTAATTAATTTATAATGTATTCATTATAAATAATGTATAATGAATGATTTAAAGTGTGGAAATTTCATTAAAAAATCATTAAGTTTATTTTAAATAATGGTTAAGAATTTAAGAAGTGTAAAATATTTGATAAATAGTTTTGTTTTCTCAATTTTTTTTTTGGTTCAAATATAAATTTTAATAAATTAACCCCAGGGAATTATTTTTAGGGAGATTAATTTAACTCTGTGCTATCTGTTCAGTATAATTTAATTCTGTGCAATCTGTTCAGTATTTTTTAAAGATATAAAAATTTATTGAATGTAATTATAATAAAAAAATTCATTTGTAATGTTAATTGTCATTTTTTTGTAACCATAGGGAAAAAATGTTATTTAATTTTGCACCAAACTGTTGTTATAAATGTCAGATTGTGATAAGTCAAAACAAATATATTGAGTATACATAATAAAATATTACAAATAAACAATCCAAAAATTTTGCAGATATTTCACCTCTTTTTTTAAATTCATTTAAGGCTGAGAGCCTTTTTTTTTTTTTTGTATTTGGAAAATATAACAAAAAATTTATAATAAACGCAAATTACATCTCATGATATTTTAAAATACAGTTATATAAGTTCAGATATTAATCAATATGATGAACAGTACATACTTGCTGAGAAAAAGCAAAAATAAAAGTTATGCAAAACATTCCATTTTAAGGATGGAAACTTTTTTTTTTAAATCTGGAATATAATACTTAAAAGAATTTATTACCAACACAAATCACACTTCACCAAATTTTTAAGTACAGTTTTACAAGTTGAGATATTAATCTATGTGTACGACGTCAAAAATCTTGCCTGAATGCGTTTCTACAGGCTTGAACAAAAAGCTGTTAACGAAAGTGTAAACGTTGTTTGTCCGTCTGATACGGTCTGCAAAGTAATGGCATGAAATAGTTTTCCTTATTCTAAAAGCACAAGGAAAGCTATTTTGTTCTGCTATGCACTTTTGTTAGAATTCTTTTTAAATACACTCATTTTATTTTCTAAGAGAATTTTTATAACAATGGGTTATCAAGTCTTACATTTGTCTTAGAATCTAAGGTAAATTTTAATTGAGTTACTCTTCATTAATGATATGTCTTTATTGTAGGTTGTTGGAAAACAATTGTTTTCATTGATTAATGATACTCTGAAACTTGACATCTCAGTTGGAATAATGTTTGAAACGAATGAAAAAAAAGTTTGAAGAAAGCATAAAAGAAGCATTTGGAATTGTAAAGAAACCAGAGCCTCCTGTTAAAAAGGATTGCTCCCCTGCATCTCAAAAGACCTCGCCCATGCATTCCTGCTCATCTTTTGAAAGTGATGCATTTAGTCTCTCAACTGGTCTCCTTACTCCTGAGAATACTCTTCCTTCTCTGGATGTGTATCTTGCTAATAATATAGTAGCTCAGTATAATCTAGCCCAATTGACTGGCATGGCAGAAAAATGTATATCTCAAAATTCATATAATGCTACTACACCACCTCTCGATTTTTCTGAGATTTTATGTCCCACTACTGAAGCTGATGTAACAGCACAGTTTAATGCATTCACTAATCTTACAGCACTAGCAAAAAATGGACTCTATATCCATAAAGAATGGTAAGATTAATTCTTATAAATTCCTTTGGAAATCTGTTTTTGATTTCAAGAGTTGTATATATCTGTTCATAAATTCAGTAATACTGTGCGACTTGTCAATATATTTTATTCAAAGACTATGTTCTTTATCCTGACAAATGATTGTTAACTGATTTTCAATATATCAGAAGAATTTGTTTTGGCAATAAGTTTATAATTAACATTCATTATGGGTTGATCTATATTGTTGTTCTATATAATAACATTAATATAAATATCTTGCTTGATTTCTAAGAGAAACGGATATTAACTGCACACTTTGTAACTCATTTAAATTTTTCGTCTTTTTTAGTAAAATATTTAACGAAAGAAAACAGTACACACTTTTCACTAAATATTTTCTTGTTTTGTTGTAGACATTTAGTGAAAATTCTGATTAGATTAAGAAAGAATTTTATATATTAGGTGTTCATATTTATAGTTTGTTTAGCCTAATTTCTTGTTATGTCATGGTATTATATGAAGGTTTCACTTTTATATTTGTATTCAGTTTTTCAGCCTCCAAATAATATAATTATCTTCTATATATTAAATCCTACATTTGGTACAATTTTCCTAATTCTAAATTGTTACATATTTTATCATTTATGTTATTTATTGAACAGCAAAGATTATTATTATGTGCAGATATTCAAAATTGCATTTTACATGCATTATTCCTTTTAACATCAGTAGAAAGGAAATAAAGTAGTTTAAATACATTTAAATTTAATCATACTATAACATACCCTGTTTTTAATGGTAAGCTTATTTTTTAAAAAATCGTATTGCTTAGGTTAGATAAAATGTAAAAGTACTCTTTTTTCTGACATGATCTGCAGTAACATATCTGTGATCTTAAAGGATGTGTGGTGATATATTTTATGACTATAATACTCTTAAGATCCAAGTTTTAAATCTTGCATTTTTAAGGCGACAGTTTTTAATGAAATTAATATTCATGCCAGCATTCTTAAAATCTTCGCATATTTCGAGAAATAAAGTTAACTGATTCATGCTCCACATTTCTGACTATTGTTTTCATTTTCTCTGATTCAACTAAATGTTCGTCTATAATTTCTCTTTCAAAGGCCAGAATTGTTGTGACTTTGATAACCATTCCGGACCTTCCCACCATTTGCTCTTCATTAAAATCTTTGCATCACAACCTCTTGAATGAAGGTCTGTCTGATTCATATGACCTGGCACGAAATGCCAGTTATCAGAATTGGTATATTTTCTTATTTCAGTTATCCCATTTCTTACAAATGTATTCCAAGGGCTATTCCGTTTAATCCAAGTTAAGACAATGGTTGAGTCAGTCCAAAAGAATAACGTTAAATTTTTCAAGTTCATTGGCCACCTGGCAATAAAATCGGGATAATATGAGAGCTCCCAACAGTTCTAAGCTAGGAATCGTTATTTCCTTTGTTGGAGACACTCTTGACTTAACTTGCTACTAATTGAACTTAAATTTTTTTGTTATATTCAGCACATAAGAAAATACATACAGCATAAGACTTCACTGGCGTCACTGAAACAGTGAAGACTTATCTGACAATCTTGTAGCAGATTTACATGTTTGTACCAGGCTAAAAATTAATTACAAATATCTGGTGGAAGCATGTCATTCCAATTAATATTTCTTTTTCATGCTTTTTGTAGAATTATCTTTGGCATTAAAGTAGTTTGACTCATAAAACCTTTTGGATCGTAAATTCGTTCAGCAACAGATAATAATGTTCGTTTAGTTATATTTTCTTCAGAAATTTTAGTGTCACTGGTACAAGAAAGTTCGTAGTTTGCAGTGTCCCAGGAAAGTCCTAGTATTAGAAATATCTCTTTTGTGTTTTTTCTACAATTTTTTCAGAAGTAACCCGACCTCATAAATCAAATTTGGTTGATGACATCAGTTCTTTAGCTTCCGAACTAAAGTTGGCCGCCTCTTCCCTTGTTTCTAAACTAGTTATAAAGTTATCTCCATGAAAAGATTTTTGAAGGTGGCGAACTGTTTTCTTTCTTCCTTTTGGAATATTCTCTAGATGATGGGCTATGATTGCCTCAAATAAAAATGGGCACCAAATACCACTCGACGATGTCTCAGGGTGATTAATTCCTCTCATCTTGAAAAATCTTTCCACCATAAAAACTTAAAATAATCTCTAACATTTGGGTTCGACTGATTTGTAACAAGGCCTTTTTAATATCTGATGTTATTCCAATAGCATTTTTACGAAATTGTATTATCAGTTTTGGTACTAATTCTAATGAATTTTTACCCTTTTCTAAGCAATTATTCAGGCGATTTTAGTCTTTAGTCAAGGCATTGAAAACTAGGCGAATCTTTGTACTCGTATTTCCAGTCTTTATTACAGAATGATAAGGTAAATAATGTCTTTCATTCTTATCTTCATCTACAATTTCGATAATTCCCTCTCAAATCCTCTCATTAAACACTTCATCATATTCGCTTAAATGCCCTGATTGAATAAGATTTCTTTGTATCTGACATCAAATGCTTAATGGCTTATTCTTTATTGATTTCTAATTCTGGGTGTCCACTTTTTCACGGCAAACATACCTCATATTTATTGTCTTCATTTCTTTTAATAGTTTTATGGAAAAATTTGACGGCTTCTTCATCGGCTACCTACCTTGACTTAACTTCTACAGGATCTCGTATACTAATGGCATCTAGGATCCATAATTGCGTCAAATCTAGATTGGTAGCATAAATAATATTCTCCAAAGATTTTGATTGCCTCATTTGTGTACCCTGAAGTGTCCATCCGAGTTTTGTTTTTATGGCAACTAAATTTCCATCAATGTTTTCAATTGATCCTGCCAGTAATGCACCAAGATAATACGCTCTTATGAATAAATCTATTTCTGGAAATTCTTCCCTGAATCATTTTATTTTTTCTCTTCAAAAGGAGAAAAATTTTAGGATTATTTACAAGAAGAATAGCACCACATATTTTCTTTTCTTCTAAAACAAAAATGATGTGCCTGAAATTTGAACTCAAACTTTGCAATGTAAAGTTATACACATTATGGGACTTTAGTTTAGTTTCACTGCCTCCAAATAGTCCATGACTTAAAATTTCTTGATCTACCTATTCCAGTCCAAATTTATCCACAATATCTTTTTTTATAAAAGATTTTTGAGCACCGGTATCGAATAATCCTCGGGTAAATAAAGATCTGTCTTTATGATTTTCACCAATACCCTTAACAATAATGTAGAGGAATTCCTTGGTGACAAGAGAATCGGGTAAAAGATTTTGTTTTATTTATATTAGGACACAAAATACTACGATGTTTTTCTTGCATATAATAATGCACTTCAAATAGGCCCTGCAAATCTTCGAGCTATGACCTGGTTTCAAACAAATAAAGCACACAACTTTCTTTTTTAATATTTCTTCTTTCTCCTCCAGGGACATATCAGGAGACTTAAAGCACTCTGTTGTACTATGAAATGACTTATTACAAAATATACATTGCTTGTCATTTTTATCGGCTCTTTTTTTTTTTTTTTTTTTTTTTCCTTCACTAGATACAATGCAAGCTGTCGAAGGAATTTTATCCTTTGGTTTAATTCTTTGGAACTCTTGATCCTTCGTAAAACCAGATCGAGCACGTTGTAATCTATCATCACTTTCGACTTTCCATTGAAGGAATTCTATCAAGTTTCCCAAAATATTCGCCTTGACTTTATTTTCAATTCTTCTACGTGTTCTTTCCCACTCTTTTATAAGATCTTCTGGAAGACCTGATCTACTAATGGATACAACATTACTTCGTACTTTTCAGATGTCACTCCTAATGTCTCCAGTACTCTTAACTGGGTTTCTAATTTATCATAAAGAGCACGTAAAGTTAAATTTTCTCTATTCTTTACTTGCATTAAAACAAGATTCAAAAGTTTATGAACATAAATTTGAATTTACTACTCATCTTTAGCAAAATGCAATTTCAATTGTTCAGTAGCTTTATTAAAAATTGCACCTGATGGCGGAAAACTACCTACCAAATACCTTGCTGGTGAACCAATTTCCGTCGCTTGCAAAAGATATTGAAATTTACCATCTGAATCAATACTATTATCGTGAATTTTTTTGAATAGAACCCAGAATCCGAACCAATTCTCGATATCGCCATCAAAACGTTTTGGTTCCATAATACTTAAATATCACTTTTTAAAAAATATATATTAATTAGTTACATCAAGTAAATTATCAATTTTTGATATTTAAAATTAAATTCTATTAGTACACAATAAAAATTTTTATGCATTAAAATTACGATGGGGGCTTGGTAGTACCCTACTACATCCAATTCATAGTTTTACCATTCCAGTTCCTGCTCACTGTTATTTCAGGCTTGTCCCCCCCTCACCTCTTTAAAAAAAAAATTATTACAAAATAACCATATGATGTTTATCCTTTTTTTAAAAAGAAATTAGAGTAAATGAAAATATGTACTTGGCAAGTTATAATTAATATTTTTAAGCATCTCTTTATTTACACATCCATACATCTTTCTTTAAATTTTAGTAGCATTTTAGAATATGATGTCCTTAGTGCGCCATCACACAAGGTTTAATTCTTCGTTCAATCAAATCTCTCAATAATCAAGCAGGCTTGGATCGGCAGACTACCAGGCTTGCTTCCTGGTGATCTAACACTGAACCATATCCTTCACCAAAACTACCTAATAGTTGTCTGCCATGTACAGTCTAACAAGGTGATGTACCAAATTTTCTTAAAAGTTTGCCATATACAAACAAGAGAACCAAAGTTTCAATACCTCTACTTTCCAGAACAAGATTTTAATGCTAAATTTTTTTCCCAAGACCCCCAATTTCCTCCAATTTTTTTCATTGTAACAAAATATATCTTTAGGTTCCTAAATATTTGAACTTTTAATTTTTCTGGTGAAAATTTAATATAAATGTGTTTTGCTATCTTTGATAGTAACTTATTTAAATAAAACTTGGATCTGACAGGTTAATAAGTTAAAATTGTGTGATTTGTTTTTAGTTATACAAGGTCTATAATGTCAGTTTCATCTTTATGTATGAAGGAGTTTTCGATGTGCCAGTTTAAAACCTCATCTACCAAAGATCTGCCATGTATGTGGGCTGGGCTCGTTGCACATTTGGTAAGGTGTCGCAAGTGAAAAGTCCTTACATTGGTGTGGTGTGGAAGTTTGCAAAATGGAGTGTTAATCTAAATGTTAATGGGATTAATCTGATCTAATCTAAATCATCATCTGACCATAAATAGGAATATATATTGGATCCATCCTCCAAAACACCTTGTATTGTTAAGTAGGATAACAATGTATCAGATTAAAATTATTCAGTTTTTACATGGTTTTAAAGCATAAAATTTATGTAATATCTTTTACATTTTTTAGACCAGTTAAATTAAATATTTGATTTTGGACTAATGTTGCATAGTGTGACCTCTAAATTGCTACTTGTTTAAATTTTAAAAATTGTGCTCTCTTTGGGAAAATGTTGCCTGAAACTAATTAACTTAAATGAGTGCAAAGACAAGCACTCTTCTGTTTGCAGTGCATTCAAATAATTCCTAATATAAAATTTCTAATTTCAGTGACAAAGAGATACATAGCCCTGTAATAATTGTAGTAATTGGATTTTAGCAAGCTTCATTAATATTAAATTGTGCATCTGATGTTCTGTCTGAGCTTCAGAAATGTTTCTGCAAGAATAAAAATTATATGCAATATTTCAAATGATCACTTTGTTATTAAAAGATGTTATGAAATGAAAGAAACTGTCAATTTAAAATCAATGAAGTATTTTTGTCATTTTTAAGTAAAAATGCTTTGTTTGCTTTAAATTGCAATTTTGTAACTATAATTTTATCTTTTTATAGGATAAAGAAGAATGCCATGGTAACTGGTGCATCAGGTTTTTTTAGGGTGTGCTGTTGTTGCTGAATTTAAAATAAATTCTTGGAAAGTGTTGGGACTTGCTCTAACTAGAGTGAGAGATGATTTAATACCAATTGATCTTACAGATATTGATGACGTATCTGCCATTGCTCGAGAATTCAAGGTAAAATATAGCACTTTATCCATATTGTTCTTTATTAAAATGAATATTTTTTATTTTTACTCATTATCACTAACTTTTAAGCCTATGTTATATATATATCTAAATATATCTGCCACGCTTTCGTAGTTATTCCTATTTTAATTGTATTTAGTATATTAATAGTAATTTAAATTCTGAATTCCGGAGGGTTTCAGGTTCGAGACTCGATTTCACCGAAGAGCCATCATGTGAGGGGGGTCTCTTGCATGTCAAGTCTGTCAGGTCAAACGTCCTCCTGCTGGTGTGGTGAGGGGGATGCCAGCTCAGGTGTCGTCCTCATCATCTGACTGGGGTTCAAAATTACGAGATCCGTCCCAAAATAGCCCTTGTGTTGCTTTACATCGGGACATTAATATAACTAAACTAAATTTGAATTCCGAATTGCTACTTCATTATTTTCTATTCTTTATATTGTTTCTAATTTACTAACTGGATTAAAAAGAATTTTTTATTTTTATTTTATAGGGTTTTTAAAATACAGTTTGATGCTTTATCAGAGAAAAAGTATTTAAATTCATTGTTGAGGAAATATTTAAAAAAATTTCTGTGGTTATCAGAAGAATTCATAATTTTTTTTTTTTTTTTTTGATAGATTAGTTTAATTCTTTGTCCCAATAGTTGATGTTATAAATAGTATTGAACTGTCCCAATACTGCCCTACAAGAATTTTCTTGTATTCTTCCCTTCCATGGAACATAATTGATGGAATGTATCAAAGAATTTTTATTTTAGACAGCATTTTTATTTTCAAAAGCGTTGTGGTTGGTCAAACCATTAAACCTGTTCTGCACTTTTAACAGAGTTGGCGGAATCTTCGACATCGACTTTTTAAATGCTATATCGAGACTACTAGAGTCTGTAATCTCTTTTTCTGTTAAAAAAAAATTATTAGTACTTTCATTGACCAAATCTTGGAGATCAAATGCTGTTTTATCTATTATATTAGAATTACTTTTTGAGTAAAAATTCATCTGGTGCTTTTCTGTATTATCAGTATTCATTTCATAATAAGTAATGACATTATCATATTTTGCAGATAGCATCATTGATCTGATTTATATTATCAGCATTGCCCTTTTTATCATTATTTAAATCTTTAGAATTTAAGTCACCATTAGTTACTCGATAATAATTACCATTTGACCCATTTATAAACTCTGAAAGGAGTAATATGCAAAAAACTTTTAAAGAACCAATAACTGTTGAAAAATATTTTTAGAAATTACTAATTTTGCATTTTATTCATAAGTCGTTTGAATACTAAGGTAATTTGGAACTAACTGATTGTATTGTTTCCCTTTAAATGCGATATAATTTACTAGTAGATAGTTTCACTACTAATTTTTAAAATAACTTGTTAAAACAAGTTACATTCTTTTTGATAAAATTTCATTTCATTAACTTATAAAAAGAGTGATATATATATTAATGACTAATGTAGAAGCTGATTTTGAAATGTTATTTGCAAATGTTACAAGAAATATATTTTTGATATTTTATTACAAACTACTTTTTTGTATTTGCTCTGTTAGTGGGCTTTTAAAGTGGCAGCAAGTCTTCTAAATGGCTTATGTAAATAAGTATCAGTAATCTTTTCAATCATTTAATAAATTTGCTAGCAAAAAATATTTGGATAAATATTTAGTTTATTATTGTCTAGGAGACAAATGTCAAGTTTTTGTTTTGTTCTGCAATTTCTGTTTTTTTTTATATTTATTATTATTTTATTTTATCAGACAGCCGTTATTGAATGTGCATTCCTTTCGGTTAATCTCATTAAAAGTTGTTAAGTTGGAAATTAGATTTAAATTTTTTTATTTTGGTTTATTTTTAAAGATAAAATCAATTAATTTCAACCATTAAGTAAAATCTTCCTGCAATCTATCTACTAAGACGTTGGATTGACTGATCTGATAATGTGTGGACCATTTTCTTGGGCAGTCACTTGATTGCCTAGTAAGGACACAGCAATGGACATAGCCTTGCAGGACATACACGCTTGGTATTGATCAATTTCTTGAATGACATGCCCTTAACATTAGATCAAGGCTTATAATTTCAACATGATCTAACTTAGGTACATTTAGCTCACCTGTACATAATTGGCTGAATATGGAAATAGAGTGGAATCCCTGTTTTATAGCCACCACGATCGCCATATCTGCCTTCAAATTTCTTCACATTGGCCCATCTGATAGGATTGATATATCGAGGCCTAATATCTACAGGAAGCAACTTAGTTTCTTGTGTTCATGCCACATGTAAGCTTATCTAAATATGTATGGTGGACATTTTGAAAATCTTCCTATGTAAACATACACAATTACCTATTTTCATGTTTCCAATATTTATTTTCTGTTCACCTAACATGACATATTTTTCTCTCCCATTTTTCTCCAACTGTAAAGTATATTTTATAAAAGTATATTTTTAATATACTGCAAGCAAAGAATCTGCATAATTTAGGCTATTTTCATGAGACATCCTGTGTATTATAATACTTACCAATGCTTCCTTTGTGCCATGAAATCTTATTAGAGTATTAATGATAGAATCTCTTCTTTTATTATAATGTGTTTTTATTTAATGGGTTAAGTTTTCCTTAGTTTTCTTTTCTGAACAATGTTTAACCAAAGCATTTTTACTGGACTTCATTTATGACAATATGAGAGTTAAACACAATCATGCATCAATTCATTACTTTTAAAATGTCAAGTTCCGAAAAGAAATAAAATATTAGAATCAAGTGACTAGTGAAATATTGGTTGAATCTGGAAGGATTTTTTTCAGTTTCAGCATAGAAAATTGATTATTTAGGTATAATATTGCTTATTCTACAATTTAAAAAGACTGTATAACATGTATGGAGCTGATGTTAGAAAAACTATCGTTAACATAGCGTAGCGATGGTTAAGATAATGAAACTAAATGGTCAGTGAGAGGCCCGAAATATAATGAACAAATGTTATGCTGGTTAATAAGTAAATATTTATTAATTCATTTCTTAATTATTCATTTCTTTCAAAGTAACTGTATTATCCTAGTTTTTAGACATACTTTTCACATCTATACATAACTGATTTCTTCATGTACGGTCATATAAAGACCTAGTTTGTATTTACTAAATCTTTAAAATGTAAATAAGTGTCTATAAAAATGTTTGAAAAATTTAGTAGAATTGCTCTTCAGATGCTACATTGAACAATATTTCAAGGGATAATTACTACAAGAAGACTAATTGAATATTTTTAAATTTGTGTTTGCCTTTGAAAGAAATGTGGATGGAAGTATTCCTCCCCCTTTCCTGATTTTTAGAGAATATGTGAGAAAACAGGAGTTTAAAAATCATTTATTTCTGTGTAGAATTTGTTGTATTTCATTAGAAATCCAATATTCTGTAGTCTCGAAAAACAATTTAAATCATAAGGAATTCCAGTAACATTCATGAAATAGATGCCAAATGTTAAAAGTTGATATGATATAGATTTATATTCGTCTTGGGAATTCAGATTTCTAAATAATTTGTTACTTATTCTTGTTTTACTGAACAAATATTCCAAAGTACTAATTGCATTTTACAATTTCAAGTAGTTATACCCATCCATGGAAATTATAATCAGAAGAAAAATTTATTGGAAATAATGAAGGTATGAAAAATAATTTCTCTTAAATTGGGCAAAAGATTTAGTCTCATATCTAGGAATTATCAGTAACATTTAAGCCCTTCAGCAACACTTTTATTGTAAGAATATTATAATAAAATGCTTTTTACAAATTCTAGACTCTCTATGTATTAACCTTCCAGCGGGTGGGCGTATGTGAGAGATACACTGGAGATGAATTTCGTTTTATACCTTTAGATCTGTAGCGCTGGGAATACCTGTCCTTCATGATTCAAAGTACATTAGGAGGAAGTTGATCATCTTGCTTGACCCACTCTGTCTGCTGACATAAACATTACACAACATTTAAAATTATATTAGGGGTAAAAAATCTGTACTCGGTTACCTCCACCATCTAAGCTTTCGGAATCAGTGTTTTCTAAGAACTTCTGAGGAAGAATGACTTCATATTTCTTTTGTTGGTCATGACCTCTATGCATCTATTTCATGTTATATACAATCTGCTATGAAATTAAAGATGCTCCAGCCCTCTATTAATAAAGCATTTAAATTTCATCACCCATTTGTTTTTCATCAGTGCATTGGCTTTGCTGTTTTTTGTTGTCAGATGTAATTATTGTGTCCCTGACAATCTGCCTGAGATTCCTTTGGAACTGAATTTGTGCATCTCTCAAATGTCTATATTTATATAATTTGAAGAAGGGAATGACAACCCAACTTCTTATGCTTCCACTTCACTTGGCTTTTGCCCCTGGACGAGATACATTTTGCAATGTCATCGCTAGCGTATTAGCACATATCTGGTGTTGTATTAATCGAAATCAAACTATTGTCGATAAAACCATTCTACCTATGTATCTGATCAATATGTAAAAATGTATTTGCATGCAACAAACATTCAGCTAATTTAATCCGGTCTGAGTCTACAAATAGGCATTAAATTACTTTAAAAAATACTTTAATATATGCCTGTTATTGTAAAGGAATCATTAAATCCTAGTTAATGTATTTTTTTATTTCATTTTAGAGCTTTCTCAGGATATTGAAAGGAAAATACGACGGTAATAAAATTCCAGCTTCTGTATGACTATCAAAACTTATACTACAGAAAACTTAAGGACTATCAAAAATGCTCTTTTTGCATTGACCCTTGTATTAGGGGCCTTAAAATTTCTTATTTTTCTTTTTAAAGAAACTAAATGCCTCTCATGCTTGATCATCCAGGTTTTATGAATATATTTTCACTGAGTTGTCTCATCCATTGTCTCAATGTTAAGTGCTACAAGAAAAAGTGAAAAATTTTCACTCGGCTTAGGGAAATACTGTGTGTATGGGGGGATGGTAGGTATATAGTTTCTCTAAAGTCTTTATTTGATGAAGTGACAAATGTTGTAGTAATAACATTATGCTTCATTTGTTATATTTCAACATTATTATTAATGAATTATTTAAGTATTTTGCCTGCAAAAGGTATAGAATTTTTTAGAATATATAGGGAACATATGTATTTAATTCTCTGTGGTCTTTCAAAAATCAATACAGTGAATAATTAAAGGCTTGCAAAAATAAAAACAGAACAATAAATAGTATTTAGAATTGAGAATATTAGCAACCTGTTCAAAATGAATAGTTTGAAATTATACAGTAGTGTTGACTTTGCTATCTTGGGTTTTTTTTAAACTTAAAATTAAGAGAAAATATTATTAAAGTTTGTGCCCTCATGGTATGAAAAAATCAGAAGAATTGCAATAAGTGACAACACATTGAATTTTTATCAAATTTTAGTATAAATTTCACTGCATGTGAGAAGTTAATGTATTCATCAACATAAAACAAATCCGTCCTTTAATGTAGTATTTTTGTTAATGGCTTTTTTCCTACCAGTCTTTTCGCTATTAAATGATATATACTTTCTTCTCGCTTTTAGGTAGCTGTATTTTACGTATTCCTGTGTTATATGGAGGTGGAGAAAGTGCAATGTCATCTCTCAATCCTCTATCAATGGAAGTGTCTAATGATGATATAAGATTTCCGTCTCACACTACTGATATCGCATTTATCATCTATCAGTTAGTGCAGAGAAAGCTTCAAGTAAGTTGTTCACTTTTGAATAATGGAAAATTCTATGTTCTATTCAAAATGTTTTTGGTGTAGTTATTTATATTGATGTTTGTTATAATCTTGTTATTATATAAAATACAAAATAATGCTACCTTATGGAATTTAGATACCCTTTCTCTGAAATATCTTTTCAAATTCAAAACTGTACTGATGAAATAAAATGTAATACACTGAGTTTTAGAATGCTAACACTGTTAATTTCAAGTTTTAATTTCTAAATCTTGTTATTCTTAAGCCAGATCTACAGTACACTTCTAAATCTAGAAATACACTTTAGCAAACTCAATTAAGAAGATGAATAAGAAACTATTGCATATTTAAAGATTATATTCTAAACGGAAGTTTATTGACAACATTTTTTGTTTAGTTGAATACTTTCGTTTATAAAAGTTGAGGAATCTGAAAGAAAGCGTTTTGGGATTTCGTATTTTTCTGCTTGTTTTAATATGTAGTCGGGGCCAGTAGTTTAAATAGACTTGTCGGAATAATATTATAGATTGCACTTTTTAATGTTAATTGTTTTCTCCAGGGTCCTTCATTAGAACACATTATTTATCATTGGAATGGATCTGAAGCCGTCACGGAATATCTGATGGCAAGGATGATTGCCGGAAAATTTGGTCTAAGACATGATCATATTATCCCTTTTAACTTTCGAAGTCCCGGTATTCCAAGACCAAGAATTGTCCATTCAAATTGTGAAAGACTGGAAAGCATTGGCATCCGACGCCATACAAGATTTGAAGACGGCATTCAAGAATTTAGAAAGTTTTTGTAATAAAACATCTTTACTTACGTTTTTTGTATGACTAATTTAAAAGTTTAAGCTGTATTCATTTTATAAATGATTGTGCTATCTGCTCAGTTTGAAACTCTTGTCATTAACTAAATTTTTTTTATACTCAATGTTGTAAACATCATTCCAGTATTTTATACACTGAAGTGACGAAAGTCATGTGATGACTATTAATAACGTGTCGGTCCTCCTTTTGCCCGGCGAAGTGCAACAACTCGACGTGTCATGGAGTCCACAAGTCGTTGGAAGTCCTCTGCAGGAATATTGAGCCATGCTGTCTGTATAGACGTCCATAATTGTGAAAGTGTGAATGGTGCAGGAGTTTGGGCACGAACGGACCTTTCGATGATGTCCCATAAATGCTCGATGGGATTCATATCGGGCGATTTAGGTGGCCAGATCATGCGCTGGAACTGTCCGGAATGTTCTTCAAACCAATCGCGAACAGTTCTGGCCCGGTGACATGGTGCATTGTCATCCATAAAAATCCCATCGTTGTGTGGGTATGTGAAGTCCATGAATGGCTGCAAGTGATCTGCAAGCAGCTGAACATAACCATTTCCAGTCAATGATCGGTTCAGTTGCACCAGAGGACCGAGTCCACCGATCCGAAAACAGCCCACACCATTATGCAGCCACCACCAGCTTGAACAGTGCCTTGCTGACAGTTTGGGTCCATGGCTTCGTGGGGTCTGCGCCACACTCGAACTCTACCATCAGCTCGTAACAACTGAAATCGTGACTCATCTGACCACGCCACGGTTTTCC
>JAPMOQ010057673.1:5230548-5261410 GCA_026543055.1 Argiope trifasciata
GAAAATGTTGCCTGAAACTAATTAACTTAAATGAGTGCAAAGACAAGTACTCTTCTGTTTGCAGTGCATTCAAATAATTCCTGATATAAAATTTCTAATTTCAGTGACAAAGAGATACATAGCCCTGTAATAATTGTAGTAATTGGATTTTAGCAAGCTTCATTAATATTAAATTGTGCATCTGATGTTCTATCTGAGCTTCAGAAATGTTTCTGCAAGAATAAAAATTATATGCAATATTTCAAATGATCACTTTGTTATTAAAAGATATTTTTAAGTGAAAGAAACTATCGATTTAAAATCGAAGTATTTTCGTCATTTTTAAGTGAAAATACTTTGTTTGCTTTAAATTGCAATTTTGTAATTATAATTTTATCTTTTTATAGGATAAAGATGAATGCCGTGGTAACAGGTGCATCAGGTCTTTTAGGGTGTGCTGTTGTTGCTGAATTTAAAAGAAATTCATGGAAAGTGTTGGGACTTGCTCTAACTAGAGTGAGAGATGATTTAATACCAATTGATCTTACAGATAGTGATGCCGTGTCTGCCATTGCTCGAGAATTCAAGGTAAAATATAGCACTTTATCAATATTGTTCTTTATTAAAATGAATGTTTTTTATTTTTACTCATTATCACTAACTTTTAAGCCTATGTTATATATATATATATATATATATATATCTGCCACGCTTTCGTTGTTATTCCTATTTTAATTGTATTTAGTATATTAATGGTAATTTGAATTCTGAATTCCGGAGGGTTTCAGGTTCGAGACTCGATTTCACCGAAGAGCCATCGTGTGAGGGGGTCTCTTGCACCTCAAGTCTGTCAGACCAAACGTCCTCCTGCTGGTGTGGCGTGGTGTGGAGAGGGGGATGCCAGCTCAGGTGTCGTCCTCATCATCTGACTGGGGTTCAAAATTACGAGATCCGTCCCAAAATAGCCCTTGTGTTGCTTTACATCGGGACATTAATATAACTAAACTAAACTTGAATTCTGAATTGCTACTTAATTATTTTCTATGCTTTATATTGTTTCTAATTTACTAACTGGATTAAAAAGAATTTTTATTTTTTATTTTATAGGTTTTTTAAAATGCAGTTTGATGCTTTATCAGAGAAAAAGTATTTAAATTCATTGTTGAGGAAATATTTAAAAAAATTTCTGTGGTTATCAGAAGAATTCATAATTTTTTTTGATAGATTAGTTTAGTTCTTTGTCCCAATAGTTGATGTTATAAATAGTATTGAACTCTCCCAATACTGCCCTAAAAGAATTTTCTTGTATTCTTCCCTTCCGTGGAACATAATTGACGGAATGTATCAAAGAAATTTTATTTTTGACAGCATTTTTATTTTCAAAAGTGTTGTGGTTGGTTAAACCATTAAACCTGTTCTGCACTTTTAACAGAGTTGGCAGAATCTTCGACATCGACTTTTTAAATGCTATATCGGGACTACTAGAGTCTGTAGTCCCTTTTTCTGTTAGTTAAAAAAAATTATTAGTACTTTCATTGACCAAATCTTAGAGATTGAATGCTGTTTCATCTATTATATTAGAATTACTTGTTGAGTAAAAATTCATCTTGTGCTTTTTCTGTATTATCAGTATTCATTTCATAATAAGTAATGACGTTATCATATTTTGATGATAGCATCATTGATCTGATTTATATTATCAGCATTGCCCTTTTTATCATTATTAAAATCTTTAGAATATAAGTCACCATTAGTTACTCGATATTTACCATTTGACCCATTTATAAACTCTGAAAGGAGTAATAGGCAAAAAACTTTTAAAAAACCAATAACTGTTAAAAAATATTTTTAGAAATTACTAATTTTGCATTTTATTCATCAGTCGTTTGAATACTAAGGTAATTTGGAACTAACTAATTCTATCACATTTAAAGGGAAAGAATACAATTTACTAGTAGATAGTTTTACTACTAATTTTTAAAATAACTTGTTAAAACAAGTTACATTCTTTTTGATAAAATTTCATTTTATTATAAAAAGACTGATATATTTATTAATTACTTATGTAGAAGCTGATTTTGAAATGTTATTTGCAAATGTTACAAGAAATATATTTTTGATATTTTATTACAAACTACTTGTTTTGTGTTTGCTCTGTTAGTGGGCTTTTAAAGTGGCAGCAAGTCTTCTAAATGACTTATGTAAATAAGTATCAGTAATCTTTTCAATCATTTAATAAATTTGCTTGCAAAAGTTATTTGGATAAATATTTAGTTTATTATTGTTTAGGAGACAGATGTCAAGTTTTTGTTTTGTTCTGCAATTTCTGTTTTTTTTTTTTATATTTATTATTATTTTATTTTATCAGACAGCCGTTATTGAATGTGCATTCCTTTCGGTTTATCTCATTAAAAGTTGTTAAGTTGGAAATTAGATTTAAATTTTTATATTTTGTTTTATTTTTAAAGATAAAATCAATTAATTTCAACCATTAAGTAAAATCCTCCTGCAATCCATCTACTAAGACATTGGATTGACTGGTCTGATAATGTGTAGACCATTTTCTTGGGCAGTCACTTGATTGCCTAGTAAGGACACAGAAATGCCTTGTAGGACATACATGCTTGGTATTGATCAGTTTCTTGAATGACATGCCCTTAACATTAAATCAAGGCTTATAATTTCAGCTTGATCTAACTTAGGTACATTTAGCTCACCTGTACATAATTGGCTGAATATGGAAATACCCAGCTGACTAGAATAGACGTGAAAACCCTGTTTTATAGCCACCACGATCGCCAGATCTGCCTTCAAATTTCTTCACATTGGCTCATCTGATAGGATTGATATATCAAGGCCTAGTAACTACAGGAAGCAACTTAGTTGCTTGAGTTCATGCCACTTGTAAGCTTATCTCAATATGTATGGTGGATATTTTGAAAATCGTCCTATGTAAACATACACAATTACCGATTTTCATGTTTCCAATATTTATTTTTTGTTCACTTAACATGACATATTTTTCTCTCCCATTTTTCTCCAACTGTGTGTCATAAAAGTATATTTTTAATATACTGCAAGCAAAGAATCTGCATAATTTAGACTATTTTCATGAGACATCCTGTGTATTATAATACTTACCAATGCATCCTTTGTGCTATGAAATCTTATTAGAGTATTAAGGATAGAATCTCTTCTTTTATTATAATGTGTTTTTATCTAATGGGTTAAATTTTCCTTAGTTTTCCTTTCTGAATAATGTTTAACCAAAGCTTTTTTACTGGTCTTCATTTATGACAATATGAGAGTTAAACACAATCATGCATCAATTCATTACTTCTAAAATGTCCAAAAAGAAATAAAATATTAGAATCAAGTTACTAGTGAAATTTTGGTTATATCTTGAAAGATTATTTATTTTTTCAATTTCAGCATAGTAAATTGATTATTCAGATAAAATATTGCTTTTTCTACAATTTCAAAAGACTGTTATAACATGTATGGAGCTGATGTTAGAAAAGCTATCGTTAACATAGCGTAGCAATGGTTAAGATAATGAAACTAAATGGTGAGTGAGAGGCCCGAAATATAATGAACAAATGTTATACCAGTTAATAAGTAAATATTTATTAATTCATTTCTTTGAAAGTAACTGTATTATCCTAGTTTTTAGACATACTTTTCACATCTATACATAACTGATTTCTTTATGTACGGTCATAAAAGAGCTAGTTTGTATTTACTAAATCTTTAAAATGTAAATAAATGTCTATAAAAATGTTTGAAAAATTTAGTAGAATTGCTCTTCAGGTGCTACATTGAACAATATTTCAAGGGATGATTACTACAAGAAGACTAATTATATATTTTTAAAATCTGTGTTTGCCTTGAAAGAAATGCGGATGGGTGCATTCCTCCCCCTTTTCCTGATTTTTAGAGAATATGTAAGAAAACAGGGGTTTGAAAATCATTTATTTCTGTGTGGAATTTGTAGTTGTATTTCATTAGTAATCCAATATTCTGTAGTCTTGAAAAACAATTTAAATCATATGGAATTCCAGTAACATTCTTGAAATAGATGCCAAATGTTAAAAGTTGATATGATATAGATTTATATTCATCTTGGGAATTCAGATTTCTAAATAATTTGTTACTTATTCTTGTTTTACTAAACAAATATTCCAAAGTACTAATCGCATTTTAAGATTTCAAGTAGTTATACCCATCCATGGAAATTATAATCAGAAGAAAAATTTATTAGAAATAATGAAGGTATGATAAATAATTTCTCTTAAATTGCTCAAAAGATTGTCTCATATCTAGGAATTGTCAGTAACATTTAAGCCCTTCAGCAACACTTCTATTGTAAGAATATTATAATAAAATGCTTTTTACAAATTCTAGACTCTCTATGTATTAACCTTCCAGCGAGCGCGCGTATGTGAGAGATACACTAGAGGTGAATTTCGTTTTATACCTTTAGAACTGTAGCGCTGGGAACGTTTGTCCTTGGCTATTTGTCAACCTCCCTTTGGTCTACTTTCAGTTGTCGTCATAAGTTTGTAGCATTAATAGGTCTCTTTCTATCAGATATTTGTATTTTAGAGATACGCCCGACCGTTCATGTAAATTTTTGTCGCATCTGATTTTACAAATCTGTATTGTTTCAGACTGCCGACAGCTGGCAAATGCACTTACGAAAGAAAATGTTGGGGGGGGGGGGGGAAGCATGTCTTCGTCACGGTATTGTCCACGTAAATAAAATTGTCCACGGTCCACGTAAATAAAATTGCACATAGTATAAATTTTGTTGCAATAATTTCAGATTTTAGTACAAATAAATGCTAAAATTTTATGTAATTTTTAATTAACAGAAATTCTAATTAAATTTTCGGAAATTTTATTGTGAGGTGTACATTGATAATTTACAATTTTTTTTTTTTAAAAAAAAAAGGGCGAATTGTGTTTTGTTCGCTGTAGATCAAACAGTTTGATCTCGAGATCACAAATATGAAACAATCATCTTCATTATAATTAAAGATATTCGCTAATTTAGTAGAAATATTCATAAGCGGCCTGCATGTTTGACATCTTTGTTCAAACCAGTTCTGTTTTTAAGAAATGAAAATGTGAGATTTAAGGTTATTAAGAGTATAGAAGTTCAAATTACTTGAAATGTAGGTGTTTCCGAATATTTCTTATTCCAGTGATCGAAGATGTCTGGTTTCAGTGTTGCTTTTTTAGCATATTGGAGTGATTTTTGTGCATTTTAATTGCTTCTGAGTTGTTCATACTTTTAATATCTCTAAGAGGGATATTGCACAAATATCGCCTTGTTTTTAAATTTTCTGTTAACTTTTTGCAATACAAGGATGGTTATTATTTTCTTACTGAGTGAGATTCTTTGCAAAAGTTTATTAGTGAATTTTAAATTAAAGCATTTTTTGTTATGAGTCGTCTTTGGGTTTACTATCCAGTGTATTGAGTACGACAAGGTTCCATTTCCATAAAATCAAGAATTGCTCTTTCCCTCTCTAATATTTAGGATGTGATGATTATTATGCGAGAATGCTCCTTGGAATATTATCTGTGGTTTTGCCATTAGCGACGTACTTAGTGATGAAACATTAGGGGAAATCAATCAGATGCTCTTCTCACACCATCTTTTCGAGAATTTTTCTTGACAAGCCAATTTAAATCGAATTTGTTCTTACACCTTTCAGAAACTAAACAATTTCATTTTCAATGCTCTGTACTTAAATTTTCAATAATGAAAGAAAAATAAAAAACCTGAAATCTATATTTATTACAGAATTAAAAGAAGGCCAAAAATCTTGACAATTGGTACAAATTAAAAATATGACTGTAAAGCTAGTGTGATAAAATATATAATAATGCCAAACTTAGGAAGTAAAGTACAATTGTATTCCTCAGCAAACTTTGAAAAAAGAAAAGAAAAAAAAAAGGTATAATATACATAACATACATTAAAAATTAAAAGATGTTAAAAAGTATGTGAAAAAAAAAGTATGTCAAAATTTTCAAAAAACTGCATCAATTTTACATGTACCAACTAGTATGTATAAAATACCTCGCCTTCATTTATTTGTTTGTGTAAAGAAAAAAAAATACATGTATTACATTGACAAAAAAATACATTGACATACTTTTTTTTTCACATACTTTTTAACATCTTTTAATTTTTAATGTATGTTATGTAGATTAAACCTTTTTTTTTTATTAATTTTGTAATAATTATACCTTAATATACCTTTATAATGGAACTTTTCTTATATATTAATTTAATAATTATACCTTTTTATTAATTTTTTTATAATTATACCTTTTTTTGCTATTGTATATTACACCTTTTTACATGTTCCAACTAGTATGTATAAAATACCTCGCCTTCATTTATTTGTTTGCATAAAGAAAAAAAATACATGTATTTTTTTTCTTTTCACAAACAAACACAGGCGAGATATTTTATATATACTTGCTGGTGCACATAAAATTTGTGCGCTTTTTTTAACATTTTGGCTTATTTTAATTTAATTTTATCTTAATTAATTTTTTTGTTTAAGTTCTTTTAATTTTTACACTCAATTTTTCAAGAATATTCGGAATCCCAAACCCTAATTAACAATAATTGCCTACTTCTTTAAAGCTTTGGGGAACTAAATGAGCAATTTTAGTTTCTTCCTTTGGCGTATTAGGAAATAAAAACTAACAAACTTGATAAATAAATTAAAATAACATTCAGTGAACTCAAACTGGAGAAAAAGTAGAAGAGGATAGTATAAATGCCAGTTGCACGCATTAAAATTTTAAAAAGTGCTGAGATAAAATTTGATCATGGAAATAAAAAAAAAATAATAACAATTTTTAAAAGACAAATAATTATTTCGTTTTAATTAAATTAATATTAAAAATTTCTCACTTTTAAATCGTAAATTTGACATTGACATTCACTTTTATGCAAATTTAAATATTCAGCACTAAATGTATAAGTAAAAATGTCGTTAGAAACCAGTTTAACATTAGCAGAAGCGCGCGATGTATATATGTAATTATACAGTAAATAAAATTGATATTTCAATAAAAATTGGACCTATAAAAATTGCTTTTATTAACTTGGAAAATATTATTAAAAATTGAAGAATAAACAATATATCAAGAATGCTTACATTCGTCAAGGAGTGAGAAAATTCCATAAGTTTTACAGAACTAAACAATTATTCAATTTTCATACATAGATTATTAAGTTATAAAAAATATACAATTTAATGTAAGAAATGTTAATATTTCCAAAAAAAAACATTTTAATATGTTGGTTCCATACTACTTAAATATCACCTTTTTATAAATACACGTATTAATGATATATATATATATATATATATAAAATATGTATCATCAAAAGAGAAAAATTGTCTTTCGTTAAGTAAATTCTGTACATGTCTTATTTTCAAAAATAAATTGCCTAAACAATCTCACTTAAAATTTCTTTAAATGAAAGCACGTTGTAAAAGAGAAACATGTCAAATTTTAATTTTATGTATTTTTTATATTAACCATTTTCTTATGCTATACAGCTTAAAAATCTTATGGATCAAATTATTAGTAATAATATGTATGCATGCTCATCCCAAGTATATATTTTCATATGCTCAATTTTATTACCGTTATTTAAAATTTATTTTGGATGCATATTTATTATCAAAATTTCAAAAGTAACAGCTCAGAACGTAAACAAAATTTTAAAATACTTAATAGGACGCGAGTAAAGGCCTTATCACACGGCAAAATATCTTCGGCACTTTCAGTCAGCAAACGACAATGACGTCACTTCAAAGTTTCACAAGATTGGTTGAGTTTCTTTTGCAGGCAATATTTCCGACGGCATTTTCTAGCTGGTTAGAAAAAGTTGTCGATTATGAAACTTGCTTGACCGGTTTTTGAGGGTAGAAACAGAAAAGTGCTGACGAAATTTCACCGTGTGAATAAGGCCTTACATGGTAAAATACATCGTCACTTTCTCTGACGAAAGAGACGTCACATGAGCATTTGCTGTCTGGTAAACCTAGAAAAGCAGATGAACAAGTTGGCGTATTTATCGCTCTTTATTCATTGCTTCCATTAAGTGAGTGTTTGCAGTTTTTCATTTCATAACTCGTGGATGCTCCGTGCAAAATGGATATCAATGAACCTGCATTATTATGCATCATCCTGAGAACAGTGCTAAGAGAAAAAGAGAAATCCCAAAGAAAATTGTGGTCGCGGAAATGGCTGCTTAGACGCAGACAGAAAGGCTGCTAGGAAAATTTAATGAGAGAATTAGATTTGGAGGGAAGCAAAAAATTAGCTAGCATATTTTAAGTAAAATGTTTCATAACAAAATGATGCAGCTATAAAGAATTTCTATTATTATCTTTGCTTAGGAAAAGCACTATCCTTGCTTATTTGAGTAATTTTTAAATTTATTTATATGCAATTCTTAATATATGCATTCCAGATTTGTCTATTGGTTGTTTACTTTTAAGGAATCTAAATAATTATTAATACTATTTGTATCAATGAGCAGAGTTGACATTTTTGAATGTTCCGAACACTCAGTCATTAAGAATAATCTTACATTTAATAAATCTGTGTATGGATAATTATCTTAAAGTTGTTCATTTTAAAAAATATGAGTTGTATTTTTCAATTTAGGATGCTGAAGGTTATAGAAGATGGTTGAGAATGGACACAGCATCATTTGAGTATCTTCTGTCAATGGTATCTCCCTATATTTGTGGATGTATTTTATCTATATTTTTTGTAATATGTAAATAAAAATTATAAAGATGTGATTTTGCTTCCTTGTTTTTTAATGATTTCTACAAATTAAAATGAAATAATTGATACATAAATTGTATAGATTTTAAAAAGGGTATCTATCTCTTTTATATAATTTGAAATAGTTATAATTTATTCTATATATACAAGTTGAAAAAACTTCAGTCACAATATTAATAATAATTACATAAGAAAAGTATAATAATTTTATTAGTAAGCTTTAAAATGTTGACTTACTTCAGAGTAATAATTATTTAAAAGAAACTATATTCGTAAAATTCAACATTTAAATAATATATACAAGAAAACATGTAATGCTTCATAAAACACTGCCATAGCCATTTGTCTAAATGGTATGGAAAAAAATAAAACAGTATTAAACTGATTTAAAAACAATCATTACATTGAAAACACTAACTAAAGTTTTATATAAAAAGTAAAATTCAATTACTGTGAAAATTTGGAAAATGCTCTTTTGGAACTTGCAGCTAAATTATTAAGTTCGTGCAATGAAATTCCATTGCATTTAGAAATTCCTACTTCTATTGACATTTATTTTCAGCTAAAAAGTTATTGAATTAATTGTAAGTTCTGCTTCAAATTTAATCTTTGGAGTTCTTAATATAATGAATATGAAATGGATTGTAAAATGAGACAAGTTGTATCAAATTTAATAAGGAGCTTCCTTTGAACGTCTTTTTCATTTCGAATAGAGTCATTTATTGTGCCATCCAACTGGTTGTAATGGTTATTAAAAATTCCATTACTTTTCTTTTGCTATGTTAAATATTTTTGCTGTTAATCTTTAACAAGCAAAAACATTTTATATTGTATTTGTGTTAGGATTAATTAATTGAATTTATAAAATACTATCTTATTGACATTAAATTTAAAACAAAGGCATATTGAAAACATTTCGTGTGTGAGTTTCCTTAATTAAGCTTAACAGGGTGCATAGCATCATGCTAAGTGCTTAAATTTGAACATCATTTTTAAGTGCCTTAAAAGTGTTTATTATTTAGAAAAGTGTAAAATAAAATATATATCTATTAAGGATGCATAATCCCACATTAAATGGTTATTTGTTAATTTAAAAGAAAAAATATCGAAAAAGAAGCCTAAATTTTATTGTTAATCATATGAAAGGTGATTTAATTTTTTTATTCTATATGAAAATTAGTTTAAGGTTAGAAAACAGAATAATTCTTTTAAACATTAACTAAATTTTAAAATTATATAGAAGCAGTCAATGAACTATTTAAGAAATTACAATTATTCAAAGATTTGATATGATCAAATAAATTCACAAAAAGAAAACAATTCACAGCAATGATTATTTATTCATGAATAAATATCAGGTTGGAGTTCTCCAAATTCCATAACAAGTTCGAATATTCTTCGAATGAACTGTTCCCCATACGCTGGTGCCAGTATTTTTAAATTGCAGACAATAAGTTGTCCCACAACATGGGAAACAGATTCTGAAGCTTCACTTTTTTTTTTAATTCCGCCGACACCATTTTCAATACCTCTTCTCCCACATTAGTCTGGCAGCGTCTTTTGGGAGGAGGACCTTGATTAGAAGTTCCTGGTGTTGCAGACCTTTTCAGTTGTGTGCTTAAGGAAGCCCCTGGAATGCGTTCCACATCCACACACTCCGGCCGGAAGCTTTCCTCTTCCACAGAAATCTATAAAGAATAATATTTTTACTATGCATTGAAGTATTAATCAAAGAATACATTTAAATAGGCATAAAAATGCCCGTACTAAGAATAAAAGTACTACCCAACTCTTTCAAGAGATTAGATGCCAGACCCTTCTCTAATAATAATTGATTGAATGAATGGTATATGGTGAATTAATGATATGATCACCAATGATGTATTTAATAAAATTCAATTACATTAGGTGTTATTTAGTTATACATTTTATTTCAATTCACCTCTTGACCAGCTTTTTTATCATTCAGTTTTAAAACAAAAATAAATGCTTAAGCCTAATTATAACTAAATATACATATAAGTTATTCATAGCTAACAACACTAATATAAATATAATTAATAATATATAAGTTATAACCAACTAAATAAAAGCATGATATAAGAATTAAAAACATTTTTGTAAAATATACCATTGGTTCAAAACATCCAATTTCATTTGTGAAGGACTCATCCAAATTGGAATCGGATGAGCCAGGAACAGGAGTCTTTGATAATGCACATATTTTGGTGCAATATCTAGGGCCGCTGAGCCTGAAGGCAACTTTGCCTTTTTGTTTTCCCTCTGAAAATATGTTCGCAACATGCAGAATTTCTTGCGAAGTATTTCTGGAATAAAAAAGAAATTAGTATTAAATACATATACTTCATTATATAAATGTGTGAGTGCATGCATTATAATAATGTCACTTAACGTAGAAAATATCAGTAATGCAAAAGCAAAAAAATCCCAATACAAAATTTTATTTTGTATAATTTGATTTGTAAATGAATGTAGAATAAATTGTTAAAAATTTTTATTTTAGTTTCATGAATATATTGGCTGTACTGGTAAGAAAATACTGCTGCATGTTAATACACAATTAAATAAGTGAAAAACAATCACAAATAGAAATTAATAATGAATAAGAAAGTCATAGGTTAAGAGCTAACTCGCCACATTAGCCATCTTGTCTAATTTAATGAATAACACAATTATATAACCTATACATGGCTCAATATAGTTAATAAATTGCATCCCAACTTTTAAAACAATTAATAAACTTCTTTATGTGTTTCATATTTCAGCTGGGATTAAAAGAAATGGAAGATAAAATAATTCAGCAAAAGAGATTAATATTTATAATATGATTTATATATACAAACAAAAAAAAATTATCAAGAATTTTTTGTTCATACTTTTAAAAGAATTTTAAAAATTTATTAAATGCCGTCTTCCTACATATCATAAAATGAATTCGCATAAAACATTTTTTGATCCCATCATACCCAGAAACAGAATATTTCACCTACCTGGTGTTATGAGGGTATCTCGGGTCATCTTCGAATGATCTCGATTCGTATTAAATCGTAAAAAGTCCTTTTAAAAGTTTTTTTCATATAACATGGATCCCATAGAGCCGGCTTCTCATGAACAAGATCAATGAGAGCCGACTCCTTCTCAGCAGACCATACACATCTTTTCGCCATTTTTAAATTTTAGGAGTACTAAAAACACGATGTTGATTAATTGAAAGCGAGGTAAAAAGTGGCAGAAGTAATCAAACTACTTTTTACTTTAAGACGGAGGAATTTGATAAAAAAACATTGATTAGGATGGAATTTGCTAATTACTGTTTACAAAGAAGTTGGCGTCAATCGCGGCGTTCTTGGCACACTACGTCACTATTGAAGTTCCATATAATTGGTTGAATTTCGTTGGCAGCCAAAATTTTAGTCACCATCGACAGTAATTTCGGACTTGTTTGGAAAAGTTGTCGATCATCAAAAAACTTGCTTGACCAGTTCTTGAGGGTAAAAAAGGGAGCTTGCTCACGGAAAGTGTGACGGTATTTTGCCGTGTGATAAGGCCTTTAAGAAGACATCAACCATATCGTCCATTGATAACATTTCACTTTTTCTTATCTCACATTCCCTTCTCATTAGCTCACAACTTGAGATAGGGGTAAGAGAAAAACAGGAACCCTTAAATGTACGGGCAGCGACAGTTTTAAGTTTAAGACACTTGGTGTTTCCGTCAAAAGACGGGTCTCGCCATTTTGAATCGAGAAAAGATTCCGTCTTTTTCTGGATGTCGCCGCTTGGAGGGTTAATGAAGGATATGTTTTGATTCTGGCAACAAAATATGAGAAGATACACAGAAATATTTTAGAAACCGTGTTACGAAAATCATTTCACAAAAGGAATCTACTTAAAAATGATTTTTTTTCTTTTTGTTCAATAACAAAGGTTATAGTGAAGTTTTACGTCTTAAACTCCTTCTAGTTAAGCAGATTGAATCTTTTTAAGCTCATGCAATTCGAATTTCCCTTCAAAATCAATAAATCAGATCGAAATGCAGTTTTATAATGCGAAAAAAAAAAGCTGCTGTGTCTGCGTGTACTTTAGCATGCATGTTAAACTTTAATTAATCTGAGTTTGAAAACTGGCACGTTCCTTTTTTTTTTTTTTTTTTCACCAAAGTCATAAAAGTGAGATGCCACACATTTGGATAAGCTAAAAAAGTCAGAGAACTATGTAAATTTCTGTTGAATACCTGGAAAATTTTCATTTGAAGATATTTGCTCCTTTTTTTCTGTTAAAAAAATTGCATGAAAATTGCTTTGAAATTTATGATTTGGAACTACTTGAAACTGCATATTTCTTTTCTTAATACATTCAACCGTGTTACTTATATTTGGGCCACAGTAAAAGTCTCATCGTACCGCATTTCCCATATCCCGGTAACAATTATTTGAATTCCTACGAAGTATCTTCGTTTGTATTTGGAACAATATTCCACAAAATTTAATGAAACTGTTGAATTGTTATAAAAACAATACAAAAATGATTCATTAAAATAATAATTTGAATGTGAAAGTTTATAAAGCATTCTGCAAAAAGCTCAGGTTGGTTATGACAATTTTGACAAAAAAAATTATTTCCTATCATTTCCCACTTGTCTTTGATCCTTCTATTTGGTGTCTTCAACTTGAATAATATAGTTTACATGTGTATTTAATTATTACAGAATAATTTTTCTGAACTAAAAAGTTTTCCTGACTCTGTTGAAGACAGGCTTTCATAGTATTTTCAAACAACCCTAATAATTCGTTGTATCTTCTATATTTACATTTTTCTTTGTTACAGTTTTGTAAATAATCAGAAGTTAAATACCAAGTTTTCTGTTGTAATAACAATAACGTTTATCTGAATAATCTGTACCGCTTTTGTCATTATTATATTCGTGAACAGTTATTAGTTTCAGCTTTCTCATGTTTCTTGACTGGTATAGAAAATACGAATGTTTTGTTTAGTTTGTGCATTGATGAGAGCGGGTTTTGTGAATAAAATTCTCATGTCCCGCGCCTTTCTCCTTTTGAGTACGATAATCCCGTCATCATCTTTGGATGCCATCTCTGCTTTTCTTAGTTTTCCATGAAGAAAAACTTCTGATTTTTATTTTTTTAAATAATTCTCCTCTTTTACTCATCATCAAATTTAATTCAATTTCGGGCAACTCACTACCCTCAGAAATAGCCCAAAGCATCTTTTTTCTCCATTACGCATGTCGTCGTCCCGTTCAGTTTTGAGATCCACGCTTTCACTTTCAGAAAGCCGAGCCTTTATAGGAAATTTTCGATCACTCTTGTCACTTCAGAAAACATCTTGATCCTATTGTTGTTAAACATTCTTTACCATACGACACCCATTTTGGGAATTTTGGTTCGTGGAATTTTTCTATTCACATATATCATACTTTTCGCTGCTAATCACTCAAAGAAACCTTCTTGCTGCTACACTGTCAAGCGTGAACGCTTTTCTTGTCCGCTCTTAGGTGTAACTTCCTTTCTTAGCGAGTAAACCATGCTATAAGAGGGTCTGTTTTGGAACGATTACGTTTTTAACAAGCAAAAGAAACAGAAACGTACCTAATTATCTTTAAAAGGCTTAGTTGCATTTTTTGATAAATCAAATATTTTGAAAATAGCTTTTACAAAAGATAATCTTATTACCATGACTACATTAAACGATATTCCTTCATCGAAAAGTCATTGAAGAAGTTGACTTGCAAAGAAAAAAGGAAAGAGAATAGGAAAATTTTGACGAGATCGAAAAGGTTTTAGCTCGATGCAGAAAGCAGAAAAAGCTCAAAATATGCCAATTTCTAAAGTGATTCTCAAAGAAAGAGCCATGAAAATAGCTGAGAAGTAGATTATTAAAGATTTCTTTGACAGCAGTGGTTGGCTAGAACGTTTCAAACACGTACATTGCCTTTCATTTAAAACAACTTGTAAAAAAGAAGCAGTTGTTAATAGTGATAGAACAATTATCTGAAGGTCAAATTTTTCTAGATATGCATTAAATATTTTTTATCTTGACAAACCTGGCTTATTTTACCTATTTTGCCTTTTAAAACTCAGTCATTTAAGGGTGAAAAGTGCCTTTCTGGCTAAGCAATGCCTCACACTTCTGCTTGAAGCTAATATGAGTGGGAATGAGAAATTGAAAAGACTTACGAGAACTAAAGGCAAAAAGCCGTTCTGCTTTAAAAGTGCTAAATCCTTTCCAACTGAATATGAAGCATTTTCAAATGCATGGATGATTACAACGATTTTCACATTTATAAATTGGATTCTATTTTTCGCGTCAAAAAAGAAATATTGCCATCATTATCGATAAATATACTGCATACAATCAACTCGAAAATTTAAAAGCGATCGAAATTGTTTTCTCTCTCCAAATCTAAATGCATTTCTTCAATTTTTAGATAAAAGGATAATTCTTTACTTTAAACTTAAATACACACACATAAAAATGTTTCTAAAAGATCTAATAAAAGCATTGGATAAAAACGAAAAGTTAAAAATTTCGGTTTGAAAAACAACTAAGTATGCATACAAAAGTTGTATATCCGTTTCCTTAAAAACTGTTTTGAATTGTTTTCTGCATGCAGGATTCATAACAAACTCAGAATCAAAAGGAATCCTAATCGAAGACTGGATAGATCCGGAAACATTAGAGACTTTGCTGAATAAGTACAACGTAAATAATATTAATGTGATTGACAGCATCGATGGTGAATGAAATCTGCTCACAAGAACTATAAAAGCTTAGGCATCCGAATTTTGAAAGAAAAACAAAATAGTTCAAGTCAGGATAGGGATGTCGTGAACCTAAATCAAACCCAACCAGCAAGATCGAAACAAACGAAGTCCTGGAGAAAGTTCAACAGTACTTAACATCCATTCATCCATCCACAAAGAATTTAAAACTTTTAATCGATTAGATAAGAAAGTTATTTCCTTTAATCATTTTTTTTATCAATCAACACTGTTTAATTATTTGAATGCACCAAAGTAATTAAAAGAAAATAAGATGTGGCAACTATGAAAAGTTCTTCCATTACCCTCTCCCCCTATCCCCAATCATTAATTTGTAGCAGCAACAGTAACCCACAAATAGTAATCGACCTCAACACACAAAGCGATCAGACAGAATTCAGCAGGAGAGGAGATCCTCGGAGCTTCGCTTTATGTTTCCAGATGGCTGAAACATTCCTCCGTCTCTTCTCGCTTTAGTTGCCGACTTACTACTTCACACATGACGCTGCCTCCTTAGTAGACAACAAGATTTGATGCTCACAGCTCAGTTCAGCAACAGCTTCACACAACGCTAACACTCCCCCGTTGCTTCGCTACCCCCTCGAAGACTCGTTACTTGTCTGCGATTCCGACTGCAATTCAATTTACCACGACTCACCGCAGCTTGAGACTTCGGCCATTCATAGTTCCCAGGAGGCGGGTCTTGAAGATTGTAGGCCAGTCAGGCGTATCTCGGTTCTTAATGGACGGAACGATAAAATTCTCGAAATTTCGAGCATTATCCATTTTATAGCAAAGCTCTGGGATCACTAATGGGACACCCAACCGGCACCAGCAATGCTGATCGTAAAACGGTTTTTCTTACGATGACACTATTGGTGTTGGGAAGCAAAATTACAGGTTTGTAACACTATATTCCAGAATTAAAATACAGTAAAAGCTCTTTATTCGAGGGGTCTATGTTCCGTAAGTATGCCGCGAATACAGAAACCGTGAATACGGAATGGTAATTTATATAGGATTATAGGGGATACGTTCCTAGGGGACAAAATAAAAGATTTTATATATATATATATATATATATATCAATTTAATTGAAGTTTTTGAACATTTTGTTTAATTATCTTAAGGCTTAGGCAATGGTTTTAAGAATTTTGTGATTTTCTCTTGCTTGGTAGTTTTTAAAAGCTTCTTCAATTCAGACTGATACGCAGCAGTTTCATTAGCAATTTGCCTCTTAAAAATAAGACTTCATTCCATAGACGGATCAATGTTCATAAAGAAATCGCAAAGCTCATTTGCCATTCTTAAACCTTCATTAAGATTTTTAAAATTAAATGTCACGTTTCCAGAGCTCGTTGAAGCCTCTTCTTCAATGGGCCGTGAATTTAACATTTCATCCAGGTCGGTTTCAGTCAGATCTTCATCTTCCGATTCAAGCAATTCCTGAATGTCACTTGATTCTATCTGTTCGAACCCATCTCGTCCTATTCCATTTGCGATTTCGGCTATGTTTGCAGTTTGCATTTAACAACATACTTTAGACAAAGTTGTAATTAGATCTATTTTACTTTTTTTATTAGTCCGTTTGATGGCATTTTTGTAAATCCTTTGTAGGATATTATGTTGGACACCTATTGGAATCCTTTTATTATTATGCATGTACTTATTAGATCCGCAAATAAAGAAATTTTTAGCCTCGAATATAGAAATTGGGTCGCATTTTTTAAATCCGCGAATAGTGAAAACGCGAATAAGGAGCTTTTACTGTAATGTTTTCTAAAATCGTATCTTATTCTTATTTTGATTAAGTTATCCGAGTTACTATTTTTTCTCCTTATTATTATTCTGAGTTGCTATGAACATTGAAGAAAGAAAGGTGATACACAGAGCATTTCAACATCATACAGACAAGGTTTTTTTTAAAAAAAATAATAGTTCAAAAATCTCGCAATATTTAACAAAAAATAATTAGCATATGGAATCAACGATATTTATTGAAATACAAAAATATCATACTTATATCACAGACATTTTGTAAAAAAATAAATTACAAAAAAGATGTCCCAAAAATATATATATGTGTGAGTGTGTGGCGTAACTACTTAGGAATATTAAACCACTACTTGTTCTATAATTCACAAATAATTGGAAAATGCCTCACAACGTTAAAATTTTTTTGCAACTGATATAACTACCATTTAGTATTTAAGGATTCACAATGTTAACATTTCTGATATCACTAAACCATGAAGTACAGAAGATTTTGGAATTTCTGAAATTATATCAAAAGACGACAATGCGATTGCAAAATAATAATAATAATAAAACACGTTCAAGTTGAAGAAGAAAGACATCCCAGGGACAAGATAGTTGTTCAACAAATTGGGAAATTTCCTGTTTTGAAATCTAATGCTCACCGTCGCATACAAACAAGAAAATTTCATAAAAATTGTATAACGTGTTGGATGAAATCGCATATTTGCATGGGTTCTTTGGGCTTTTAAAAAAAAAAGCATGGGATGGGTGAATGGTCAAATATTATCTTCAGTGACAGAAAAAATAGATGGCTGGGCATACTATAGGAGTGATCAACGGGAGGCATGCGGATTCTTCTATCGGCAGGAAGCAGGGAGTTATCTAATGGGAACTCTCTCGTTCTATTTCAACGGAACATAGCGTTTTGTCACGGATATTGCTTTTCTTAATGGTTTACAAAGCATTGTAAATTATTAGAATGTCCTCAAAAGTTATCCATTTCCAACTGAAAACGTCTTAAAGGACAGAACTGGAAAATCCAAAAGGACAATGCTATTCACACCTCCAGTGGAACAAGAGCTTGGTTTATGTAGAATGAAGTAAGTGTAATGGATGGACTAGCCGTCGAAACCTGAATTCAAACGAAAATTTTTGGGAAGTACTAGCACAAGAGCAGTATGCCAATGGTAGTCAGTTTTCGACTGTTCAGGAATTAAAACAATAAACAGAGTAAAGTCGGTTCTTATTAGAGCAACACATTTCGCAAACACTAATTCAAAATATGCCTAAAATATTTAAAAGAGTGGATCCAAAATTTGAATTTAATTAATTTTCTTTTTTTCTCGATTATACATCATTTATTTGAACTGCTATTTCAAAAAATCGCCTGTCCAGATAACTGTCAGATGTAATGCACTTACACTTAAAAATAAAGGTGAAATATTTTCGACTTTTAAAAAGTACTAATCTAGAATCTAAACAAAATTAGGAATGGAACTTAAAAAGGTAAGGACAGACAAAAATTAGAATTCTGCCATCCAGATTTTGAGAGACTCTTCTGGTAGGTATATTAAAGTGAGGGAGAGTTTCAGCATACACTATATTAATAGTGACTGAAAAATACAACAAATTAAGGTTGATTTGAAGACATACTTCAAGATAATGGCTTATACTCAAGGTTTTGGGTGGAAGTATTTCAATCCCATATATATATTAAAAATCAATGTATTTGTAACTTAACAAAGGACAAAACACCAATTAAAATACGATCTTGATATAAACCTTACATGAAACAATAATGCACATGCTCTAAAAAAATATTTTCTAAAAATTTAAAGGAAGAAAATTACAGTCCAAACTATTGGTGGCTTAAGGTTCTTATGGTATTAGGCAACCTCTTTCAGAGGCTGCTCTTTTGATAAAGTGGTCAATGTAGTTTAACATTTCAGAACAATTTTAATATATTTATGATAAAATTTTTTATTTATTTATTTATCAATTAATGAGGTATTTAGTTTTCCAAAAGTGAGAAACTATTTCAACCATACCCTCCTTCCTGAGCAGCTCATTTTATTTTGAACAAAGGGAGGCAGCTGTAAATAGGTTTCATAATACATTAAATATAGGACTAGAAATAATTTTTTAATTCAAAAACAAAAAGGAACATCAATTTTACTTGATTAAAATTCTTAAGTATAAAGATTGAAATAATAGTGACAACATGGAAGACAAATAATGATATAATACAAATGACTTTGATTGCCAAATGAATAAATTCTCATATTAGGATTTTTGTTGGTGCACAGTATGATGAAGCAATTAATACAAATATTGAATGAAACGATATTTATTTTTAAATAAAATTTTATACACGTCTTTTATCTCTTCAATATATTTATGAATGTATCTTTTGGGATCTGTACATTTCCTACCATTCTCATATTTTTCTTGCCTTCTTTCTGGCGTTGCATCAGCTTCATCCTACGAGTGACATCTCCTCCATACTAAACAAAGAAGAAAAAAATCCTTTTTTAAAAAGAATTAGAATGTTTTGATATTAAATTACATGAATGAAGTAAGAAAGGACAATTCTAAGATATAATTCAGATTTTAAAAAAACTATTAACTGTTTTTTCCCAGCTTCTAATTACTGAAATAGCCAATAGCATGACACATTTTTTAAAAAATAAATATACTTTAAAAAAAATACAAAATATATGTACTAATAAAGGCACATACAGTTGGTTCTTCAAATATAATTTAAAGAAAGGGATATAATCAAATTTGGTTTTATAAAATAATAGGGGCCAGAGTGGTCTGATGGGAAGATGCCAAAGAATCGTAGTGCAAGCGGCTTAGGGAGAAACAAAAACGGCCCTACATATTTTTAAAAAAAAAACTGTTTCGTAAAAGTGCGGATAAGTTGCCATTTACGTTCAAAAACAACATTTAAAAATTTTGTTGCCGTATTGTATTATCTTGAGATATTCGCAAAGAACTTAAAATTTGCAATAATAATAATAAAAAAATATAAATAAAAGTTATCCATTATTATTATCATTTTAGATTTTAGTTCGGCAATAGTGATGAAAAGTTAGCTTTCAGGTTCGAGAAGAATTTTTAACAATTATATTTGTAATACAATAATATTCCGAGGTGCCGAAAGGAGCTTAAAATTTGTAATATATATATATATATATATATATATATATATATAGATATAGATAGATAGATAGATAAAATATTTTTATGAATTTTTCGTTCTTATAAAGTAACGAAAATGATTTTAAACACATATATAAGCATTACAATAGGAAAAAAAATATTAATTACAAATCATAATAAAAAATATTTTTATACCCAATATTGCGTTTCTTACATCTATATCGTTAATGATTACAAAAATTACAGCTGCAAAATGTTTGCTTCTACTTCATTGCCACGTTAAACAGTTTTTTTTTAAATTAAATTTTGGCTTCACACGTGAATCAATTTTGACTTTTATGTAACCCTCTCTTGCGATTGAAGTACATATATTTTGAGCCGATTCGAACACTAGTGTCTCACAGCTCTTTCCATTGCTTACTTCTGACAAGAAAGCCAGAGAAAATTGATAACCGAGTCACCTATACTATTTTGTTCAGCTTCAGATACCTTCTGTATAACGTTTTAATTTAATATTAAACCTCACATGCATTTGGTAGTTTTATCGCTTCTTGTCTATTTATAGATCTGGTTGGTTTGCTTCTTTCTGAAAGGAAAACTGCTGTTCTTCAACGTTGCCATTGTCGTCTGCAATCGTTTCTGATGCACTAATATTTTTTGCCTGTTCTTGATTTAAGTTAGCTATTCTCTGCAGTTCTTTACTATTTCTTGTTTTTTTCTTCCCCAAAACGTTAAAGGTTTTTAAAACCTCTAAATTCTGTAAGGTTGAAATTAAACTTATCTGAACATTTTCTGCTTTTAGACTTAACTAAATATCATGATAAGCTCTTACCATTTATGAACTAAAAGAACCAAAGGGAATAAAAGCTCTTGGTCATATTTCTTCTATTATGGGGACTAGGGTTACACATTTTGCTTATAGAAGAATCCTTCTCTGAAGCAGTTTTGAGGATAAATCTAATATAACAGTAGCATTAGATTCGTCAATAGTGGGTTCAATTTCAAGCAAACCATAAATTTCCTAAAAATAGAACTCTCCTATATTTGTCTAGTCTTCACTAATTTAGACTGAGCTATTTTTCCTCATAGAAAAGCATATAAGTACAAACTAACAAATCTGTTACACTATAAACAGAAGGGAAAAGCCAACTCAACTGAACACGGCAAAGCTACTGATTTGAAACCAGCTTTATCCTTGTCACCTGAGGCAGAAAAATCCCCATCTTATCTCAATAACAACCGCCCCAGCGACGACCCAATTTCATACCAGTGCAATAGGAAAACTATTTTATACTTTTATTCATATGACAATGCCTAACAAAAGCTTTTTATTTCATAATAGAGGCAGGCAAGAATCCTTAAAAAGTTACAAAAAGCGTGCTTTTACGAAACTTTAATGTCCTTGCGGCATCTTAAGATATGCTCTCATATTTTTTTTAATAATTTTTATTTCTCTTATCTATACTTGTTTGTGCATGCGCGCTTCCAACCGATCATGTGATCCCGAGTGTAAACAAGGGGTAACTCGGGGAGACAACACCGGGATTTCGGCAATCACAGACGCGGGTAAACACAGTGCTAAAGTATAAATCGAAACCCACAATAACAAAATTTACTATCAACTATATTAATGTTTCTGTGTTGTATATTATATTAATGTTATATGTGCGATGTCAAAAAATAATTGAGAAAAAGGCAACACTGGTCCATCATTATTTTATGTAATGGAAACAGGTTTTGAAAGCCAGACCAATACCAAATGGGAACTTTTCCGCGCTATTATAAATTAAACATCAAAAGTTGCTAATATCGTCAAAAAATTTTAAATGTAGCAAAAATTTCAATTTTATAAAATTTTAATATACTTGCAACACCTGAAGACCTACTCCAATATTTTTCATATTTATAATTTATTTTATCTACATCAAAAGGCAATTTTTCCGATCTATAGCAAATTAAAAATCAAAAAATGATTTTTTCGTCCCACCCTATTGTACATGACAATTCCGTAGGGATTAAACATTCTCTCGTCGGCGAGGAGTGAAAGCTTGAAGAGTGGGTTAACAGCCCAGATGTTAACCTCGCCATGGATTCATGGCCCAAAATAACGAGGAATCTCCAAAACAGTCCTGATTTTGGTTCTAAACGAGATGAGAACGTAACAAAAACTAAATTTAAGTTTTAAAATAGTAGTCATAAAACTCGAGTTTTTCGGAAGCTCGAATGCGAATAAGTAGATGTCTTATTCGCACTCAAGCTTCCAAATCGACCCCAGGTACTTTTATATATTTTGAATGCAGAAAATCTGCCCACAACGGCCATTTCCCCAATTGTTTATAAGAATTTCAATTATTTAAAAATTAAAGAGAAAATTTTTTCAATAATTTCTTATAATTGCATGACATGGATTTTTAACCCATTTTAAAAGGCAAAAATTAACTGTTCTTGATAGTCAATAAAATAAATTTATTAATTAAATTAAACAAGGTAACAATATTTGTGAAATAGCTTCCGAAAGAATAGTTATACACAGAACATTTTAGGAGCCTTTTAAAACGAGTGAAGTTATTTTTCCAAAGATATATTTAATGTCAAATGACATCGGTTTGATTTTGTTAAATTAGCAATCCCATTTCAAATTATAATCCAAATCAATACTATAAAACAAACTTGATTAGAGCATCAAAAATAAAGCGAAACAAAATATACTCATTTAAAGATGCTTTCTGACAGCAAATATATATTTTTTTCTATAATTCTCTCTAATACTGATTCCAGTTAAATGAATCATTAAATGTATTTTATTAAAAAATAAATAAAAATGCATATTTAAAATATTCAAAATTGATTAAAAACCGTTTTTGTAAAGTGAGATTTAATTCAAATTAATGTTTGAGAAGTGAAAACTGGTATCTACTTTTGTACCTCGTCAATATATAATTTAACAGTTGCGTTACTATGAAATTTGAATTTATGTACTTAAAGATGATCTGTCATTCTTGACTGATTCTGTACATATGCAAATTTCATTGTTTATGTTAATTATGTTTCAAATCCTCATTCGAAGAGCTGAGTTTATTTGAAATTTCCAAAAACACATAGTTTACTTTAAAATTATAATTATATTGTAAGCATATACATTTCTTTATCCTCTCCATGTTTTGTACACCAGTTAATTTTAAACATATTCAATGATAAAAACATTCCAAAAAGTAAAATAAATATCATATTACACTAATGCATATACTTCCAATTACAAACTTCATTAAAATTGCATGAATATTGCTAGCTTTTGTGGAGTAAATAATAACATTTTAAAAAATTAAATTTTAATACGATCCCCACAGTGCAAAAGAGATAGTAGGTAAAATGGCTTTCTTAAACTAATCCTTGCATGCTTAGAATTTCATGTTTGTGTAAACGAAATTTGCAGAAACATTAAAACACAAATTTATTAACTTAAATCACTTTTCATTCCCCTTCATAATATACTTCAGGGGTAATGCATATATCATAATGCATTGTTAACAGGGCAGAATCTGAAAATAATAATGCATTTATTATTTCTTACCGTAATTTTAAGAATGATCTAATAATAAAATAATCAAAGAGTTAAAAATTTATTCAATATGAACAGCTTCGATACCTATGCAAAATTGCATTTTCCAACAAATGCATACTTTTCAACTACATCATGATAATCATAAACCATTAACATTTTAAAGGAAATGTAATAAATTACTGGATTCTTAATATCACATTCACAATTTTGAGCAAAGAACTATATTTTTCTATTTAGAGTTGCACTTTTTTTCTAAGATACCTTAAATTATCGATTTCTTTTTCCTTCTCTTTTAAGTAGTAGTTGCTTTCGCAGACATAGATTAATCAAAGTGAAAAGAAATAGGCTTAATAAACTTATTCCTTTCAATTCAAGATGATTGATTGGAGAACAACAAGACAAATACCTGCATATGACAGCTTTTATATGTGGATTAAATGTATGATTCTGAAATAAATGTTTCTATTTACATTTGTGGCAAAGTTCTGTAAAATTAGAAATAAATTCATCTGCAATTATTCTAGGAAGTAATGTAAAATGTGGTAAGTGCAAAGATGAATGCAAGAGAAATATTTTTAAACTATAAGAGCTTTATGAAAATTTAATTAAAAAAAACTTTTTACTATCTACCTCTATAGATATGAAATTATTTTTATAAAAATTTTCACTTTATTTAATGACCAATTAAGTGAAAAAAGCAATAGGAAGAATCAAAAGTACATGTCTAGGTGCAATATTTAATGAAATAAATTATTGTTCTGCTATTTTATGACATCCTGTATTTATGAAAAAATCATGTACCATTCTTGTAACATAAACTTATTTGTTTTGAATCATCTGATAATTAAGAAATCACAAAAACCCAGGCATAGAAATCTTTCTCTAAAATAATCGACTCTACTAAAATTACAAAGATCTCTGAGGGAAAAAATCCTTTCATCCGATTGTAGTTATAACTACACCGATTCAAATCAGGAAAGACTTAAAGTTCTATGAAGTTTTTCATGAAGCTGGAGAAGGGAGGCGATTCATTAGGTACAAGCTTAATGATTTAACTTGAGAAAAGAAGAATTTATTTTGAATCATGTTCTAAAATAATTAACTCATGTGAGAAATCTTATACTACTTTTCTAAAAATCCAAAATATGACATACACTTTCTATTATAACATGTTTTCTTCCTGTGTTCATTATTCTTAATAGGACATCTATGATTATAAGAAAACTACCTAAGCTTTAAAACATCTTCTTCTCAAAATGCATTTTAAGAACAAATGGGTGGCTAAAAATTTGAGAATAAATTATTGCATATTGATAAATATGTTAAACTAATGCAAACGGTTATCTTGTTGCAGCATAAACATATAAATTGATGCCATAAAATGGAAGATATTTCCATTATAGCAAATTATTTGATAAGGAAAAGTATGGAATTGATTCCAATAAACCAAAACAATTTTCAGTATTCTGGTAATTATGTTTAGATGTGATAAGCAGAGGGAATTATGAAGCAATGAGCACCTTGCATTCACTATGAAGGCATTTTTTTAAAAATTAACAATCGAATTACCTGCATTTTAAACCCATTTGAATATCCTTCATAAAGATATTCGGTTCCTTCTATTTAAGCAATTCATCTAATGTTATGATATGTATTTCTATGTATGCTAATTCTTTTTTTATGACCAACTGCAATTATATTTTTATTCTATATGCTACATGATTATTACATTAAATTTATCTCTTCCTGTTTTGTGGTAGCAGCCCGCATTTCACGAACATTTTATTAAATGTATAACGCTAGTACCATAAGTACAAAAATTGTATTTGATAGAGGAAAGAAAAGTAAAATGGTGAAAAAAAAGTAAAATGGTTAGATATTTCACATTTTAGATTTATATAAACTTTAATATATAAAGTAATATTAGTTCACTCAAATTAAGATAAAAAAATTTTCAGCATTGAAATACATTTTAAAAATTACTGTATGGACCAAAATGATTGCAGTAACAGATTTAAGAAACATACATTTCAGTTGTTTTTAATTTATTTCAACTTTCTTAGTTTTAACTTACTTTATTATGGATAAATCAGATTTTTTTAAAAAAATTATAAAGTATTGGTAAGAATAACATATTAACAGCCTAATGTTTAGTTTACCTATCAACAAATATAATAAATATTAATATGGCAGCATCAAGTCTTAAAAACTAACTCTAATTAACAGCTACTGTGAAATCATTTATTCCAGAAAAGTGAAATGACATGCTACCTTTTATGACTGTCAAAGTTGTGAAAAATTATGTAATATCTGAAAAATCAATTTTAGTTAAGTTAGCATTATGTAATGTATATGTTTTTTTAAAAAGTGCAATAATAAGTGAAATATTTTATCAGACACATAGTGATAACAAGGGTAAAAGCTTCAGTGCATTTTTTCTTGTAATTAATTAAGGGTTCCAAATATGTAAAAAAAAAAAAAAAAAAATGCAGACATTTTTTGTCTTCATGCTATTTAAGACTAAGTTACAATGGAATCTATACACTTCTTACAACTGCTATCACTGTATTACAAGTCAGATAAATTTCCAAACAGCATATCACAACTTAAAAGGTTTTATAGACAAATGCAGCTTAATATATCATAACAGTAAGTTGTATGTATATGTGTTTTAAAAAACATTTTCATCAAATGATAATTGTTAAGATAATTAAGGAGTAAATTACATTAAATACACCTACTAATTTTGCAGCAACATCTTTTTTCAAGGCTTTGATGTTTTCACGAGCAATCACTTTTTTACCATCTGTGCATGCTTGAATAGCTATTAGAAAAAGTTGTGGGTCTATACATTTCTTTAAACGAAGACACATAGCTCGTCCAACCTTTTCAACCTGTGATGCATGAGTAATCAGAGAGAGTTCTTCAACTATCTTCCCATTTAAGTATATGTCAATCTAAAAAATACGAAGAGAATATTATCAGATAATTTCTGAATAAATATATTTCAAAAAAAAAAAACTCTTTTTAAAGACTAATCTATTTTGCTAATGATCAAAGAGAGTAGAATTACAAGTAAAGACTTTTCAAAATGACTTCTGTTGACAATGTAAACTTCCCAATACTAATAACATACTGAACAAAGACAACATAATACAGTCTAATTTTTTGAAGAAAAACTTTATGTATTGAGAACGAGATTTTTTTCGGAATCATCCATCTTTAGATTTATTGAACATTTACAATAGTTGAGGCTAGCTGCTTTTACTGATCAGCTGGTTGGATGAGAATATTAAATCCTTTTAATTGTCAATAAATCTCTTTGATGTCCACAATTCTCTCATTTATGGCATTATGGCTATTTTTTTTGTAAATGAACTTTTCCAATGAGTCAATAAACAATCAATAAATGAATATATCCAGATAACCTAGCTTCTAATTACAAGAAATCTTTTGCAGTATCATAAATTAATTTTCTTATTCTTTAGAATAAAAAACAGAATCTTTCTTTAGCTTTCAACAATACGAAAAAATCATGGTATTGAATATTTGATGAAATAATTAAAATAGTTGAATTTCTTTCCAATTATGAAATATATTGATGAAAATTATACAGTAAATTTAAAAATTCAGAAAAAAAATTGCCTGACAAATAAATTGGTACCATTTAAAATAATTTTCAAATTAAAAAAAAATGCAAAAGTTATTTTTGCAATAATATTTTCAAAAGTTATCGTAGAAAATTTCAAAACTTCACTTAATTTTTAATTAATTAAAATATAAAAAAATACTTGAAAGTGCACATTCTTACTCTTTAAAGTATATTAATACAAAATTTAGTTGCTCAACATTAAAAGAAAGTCGGGCAATGGAAAATTAACTAAATTACTTTATACTTAAATACTCTTTAGTATTAGAAGAGATGTTCGGCTTTTATGCACAATAATTACCAATACAAACTAATAAAACATCATACCTTTTTTAGAATAGTTGATTCGTAGCCAATTTCTTCATAATCAAAGCTAAAATAAAAATGGATAACTAATAAAAACAATAAAATCATATGTCAAAGTAAATAAATGATTACAAATATCATACTGTGGCCAATTTTCAAAATAACGAAAATCAAAGTACACATTTTTTATCTTGCTACATTGAAATCACATTTGAAAACTAATGACTTCTCAAATAAGATATTATATATATATACAGGGTGTCCCAAAAAGATTGAAACGCGCTTTAATTTTTTAACCGTTTAGATAAGTAGGTAATGTAATTTGAAAAAATGTTCAAAATAAGATAGGAAAGAAGATTACATTGATAAAAAAAATCCACCTATAAATTTTTAAAAGTTACATTTTTTAAATTTTTATACAACCCCTCTATGCAAATTTGATCAACTAGAGTTTTTCCTTTCCATCCCAGAAGACCAATAAAAAAAACAGCATAACTGTATCTTTAAAATTGAGTGAGTTATGCGTAATTGAAAATTGAACGCTGTTTTTAGTGACCATATACCAAAATGGAAATGGAAATTTGCAACAAATTATAAACACAAATTTTTTTATATTATTTACAAAACACATGTTTGCGTATTTACGGTAGATTCACGATACAATTACAGAATTGTCTTTTGTTTTAATCTTATCGGGTAAGTAATTTTATGCCATGTATTCTAAATCTACATTAAAATTTTTATAAGATTTCGTTGAAAATCAATAAAAGCCATTTGACAGATTTTTATAGCAGAATTTATAAAAAAGAAAAATACTGTTAAATTAGTCTGGTAGAATTTTAATTGTTTTCAAATTCATCACATTTTTGTCAAACCGACATTCTGCCTTTCATATGGCTGGAATTTAGCCGCAGACGATTATAAAGAAATGCAGACGATTATTTTTCAATTTGCTTATCTAGTTCCAATATTATTTCTTTCCTGTACAACTCAACCAAGATTTTCTCGTGCATATCAAAATAAAGTTTAGAAATCATTCAGCGTTGTTGAGTTTCATATTGTCGAAGTAAAAATACTGTAACTAATTTTGCATTATGGTACTTTTAACAAATGACGAACTGTTTGAACTAGCAATGATTTATTCTATTTGCAATAGAAATAATGCAGAAACTGCTCGGGAATTTGGACGGCGATATCCCTATTTGGCTGAAATTTCACGTTCATTTGTTTATCGGATGATGAGAAGATTGAGAACTACCGGTTCATTTAATCCAAGACCTGGCCCTGGTAGAAATATCTTGTTCAATGAAGACCAAGAAATTGATATTATTGCATATTAATCTTCTAACCCACGATCAAGCATTCGAAAAGCAAGTGCAATTACAGGATTACCTAGGACGTCAATCCATAGAATACTTGAAAAACACAATTGGCATCCATTTTGTATTCATGGACTACAAGCACTCCATCCCTCTGATTTTAACCGACGTGTAGCATTCTCCAATTGGTTATTAATCCAACAGGACACAGATTCAAACTTTGTCAAGAACATTATGTGGACTGATGAATGTTTGTTTACGGAAAATGGACACATAAATGCACACAACGATCATTATTGGAATGATACAAGACCATTTTTTGTGCAAGAAATACATCACCAGAGAAAGTTTTCTGTGTCCGTATGGTGCGGAATTTGGAAACTGATTGGTCCAGTGTTTTATGAAGGAACAGTCACAGCTATAAAATATTTGCAACTTATTTTAAATGGCATAATAACAGATATTTTGGAGACGACGCCATTGTCATTAGTAAAGAAAATGTATTTTCAACAAGACGGAGCGCCTGCACACAAGGATATAAATGTAACAAACTGGCTCAACGAAAACTTTAATAAACAGTGGATTGGTCTGAATGGCCCCCCAGATCTCCTGATCTAACTCCACTCGATTTTTATTTTTGGGATTGGCTTCGAACGCTAGTCTATAATACTCGGCCCCTGAATGTAACTGACCTTAAACAAAAGATAATTAATGCATGCAATAATATTAATGCATGCAATAATATTGCAGGAGGAGAACTCCAAAATATTTACAGGGGCATTATCAGAAGAGCCCAATTATGTATTGGTGTTGATGGAAAACATTTTGAGAATGCTTTATGATTCGTGTGTTTTTAAATGTATTTTTTAAATGTCGTTTTATTTATTATTATTATTATTATTATTATGTTACACTTCTTACAATCTTATGTTGTCAAAACTGTTTAACTCCATCAATAAGGACTTTATTTAAATGCCATTTTGGATTTCTTTTACGCTTATTATCTTTTTTTGATCGAAGAATTTCTATTATCAATTTGGATATGGTCCCTATTTTCACCGACAAAAAAGTCTTTCAAGTGGTATGGAAAAGTGACATAAGTCAATTTTTTCCTGTGTTATTATTCAAAAAGTTTTAAAGATACAGTTATGCAGTTTTTTTTAATGGTCTTCTGGGATAGAAAGGAAAAACTTTCTAACTGACCAAATTTGCATAGAGGGGTTGTATAAAAATTTACAAAGTGTAACTTTTTAAAATTCATAGGTAGATTTTTTTTCTTAATGTAATCTTCTCTCCTATCTTATTTTGAACATTTTTTCAAATTACATCACCTACTTATCTCTAACGGTTAAAGAATTAAAGCGCTTTTCAATCTTTTTGGGACACCCTGTATATATATATATATATACGTTTATTTATTCAAAAAGATTTATTAACCCAAACGTGTAACCATGCATGAATACTTTTGCTTACGGAGGCAAAAA
>JAPMOQ010057673.1:5266410-5301329 GCA_026543055.1 Argiope trifasciata
AAAAAAAAAAAAAAAATGGAGTCGAGTGCTCTTTGGAGAGTCCCACCTGATCACCCTTAGTGCTTTTGTAAGAGTTCCAGTTGGTGTCACCGCCAGGATATCTCTAGGAAACGTCAAACGGTTCACTCTCGTTTTTTGTTTGGACACACCAAATCTCTCACCTTTCAAAACGGACGGATGATCTTTGCTGATTGTCCTTGGTGCTGCACGGATCAGGCTTATCCCAATCATGTTCCTGAATGTTTGCATTTTGATATTTTTGAGATTCTGTGGGACCCGCTATTGTTTTTGGACTTTTTGGAGATCTTTGGTTTCTTGCAGGTGGTATAGAGCAGTTATATCACCTGGGATTAGAAACAACAACAACAGAACGCTTTTCAAAACCATATCCTCAGAATTTCCTAAAATTTATTTAGAAGCTAATTATAAGATGATAAAAGATTAGTTTAAAATTTCGATTTCCATAACAGAAATATTTTGAGATACTAATTAATTAACTAGGTTAGTCAGTTTTGTTTATTTCAACAAACATGTTCCTTCAATTCTTTCCCATCGGAACCATTTTGTGAAGATGCGACAGTAAATAAAAAACAAAAAAGTTACAGAGGTGGTTTTTTTTGTTGTTGTTGACAACTGTATCACAAACATTTTTCTCACTTTTCAAAATTTCAGGACACTACAAATTATCGTTACAGTAATGTTCTACCACTCTGGCGTTATTTTATTTTACTTTGCATCCAGCCACGCTTATTTATATATGCGCTATATAGCTATCTGTGATACGCCTTTCGCAATTGTCCGCCATTATAGTTTCGGATGGTAAACCTATAGTAATTTTTCATTTTATTTTTGCAGGAAAGGAAGGAAAATGAATTCAAAGGAAAAATATTCATTTGTAAAAAAACTTCCAACTTCAAAATTCATTAAAACAATAACTATAATTTAATAAGAATGGCTGAATTCTAAATGAAGAAATTTCAATAAATTAAATGCGTTACACATTATAATACGTTTTTTTTTTTTTTTTTCATTTTAATTTAGAAGTTAGTTCTTATTTTTAAATCAGTGATTTTAAATATTCAACCACTTTCTTAACACGTAAAATGCTTCTTTATTGTGATAAACAATACAGATTTCAGCTTCTAATTAAAAATTAGTGAATAATCTGATTTTGTAGTTGAAAATAAATCATTATAAGCAATTTTTTATACAGTAATTTCAAAAGAAAAACCTTAAAATCCACAGCATTTTAGCAAATCTAGATTGGACACATAAATTCGAATCATATGGAGTCAATTCATCAGTCGTAAAAGTCACGTGTCATGTACCTATGCGTATGGCCTTCAAAGCAATCTGGAGACGCAACGCTTTAGAGTTCGTCATTAACGTTCTCCGTCATTTGAAGTTATAACATTGAGTAATTTTCTTTCCTCTTATTATAGGTTAAAAGATGAAATACTGGTGTGATCCTAGATACTTTAATGTGAAATTGAAGAGTGATTGCAGCGTAAAATGTTTTTGTTTAGTTTGCTTTCAACAATCCTGAATTGCGTTGTTAGCACTGGAATAGAAGGTTGTAAGCCTTCTTCGAAATCGGTGATATGCTACAATCATTTTGAAGAATTTATTGATGAGTGCACCTTTACTAACAATAGGAAACTGAAACCAAGGTTTTTCCAGTAATTTATATATTAAGACAACATATATGACAAGAAATTTATTATTAAAAGTCATCTGATTGATGTATTAGAATCAAACGATGTAGTGATGAGAAAAAGGTTTCTAAATTGAACAAGAACTACAAAAAATATGATATAAATTGAAATGCCCTAAATTTTTTAAGGCCTGTATTCAGTTTAATATTACTGAAAGTATTGATAACTGCAAAATACCTAATGTAAGGTTTACAATAGAAAGAAAGGGCCACGGTGACCTGGTGGTAAGGTCTCGGCTTCGGAACTGGAGGGTTTCAGGTTCGAGACTCGATTCCACCAAAGAACCGTTGTGTGAGGGGGTCTCTTGCACGTTAAATCTGTCAGGTCAAACGTCCTCCCGCTGGTGTGGAGAGGGGGGTGCCAGTTCAGGCGTCGTCCTCGTCATCTGACCATGGTTCAAAATTACGAGGTCCGTCCCAAAATAGCCCTCGTGTTGCTTTAAAACGGGACGTTAATATAACTAAACTAAACAGTAGAAAGAAGTATGAAATAATTTTTGCATGTGTTTTTAGTTGATGGCATTAAAATAAAATGCATCATGAGGTTTTACTTTTTTATTATGAGCCTTAAAGTTTTCTTTATCTTTTAGTAATTCATATTATTCAGTTATTGCTGGGTAATCATATCTAATAACAAAAAGAATAATCTGTTTGTCCTCAATAATCTGTTTGCAAATCAATCTCCCTATCAGTATTTATTAGATATTTTTTTCCAATTTCATTGATGCTTCACTCTTTTTCTTTTCTCCCTATTTCTTTAATTTATTAATTTTGAATCATAAAATTCAGTAAAAACATAAAAGTGTTTCCTCCAACTCCTCTTTATATCCTATTTAATTTCTATATGTATATATGTATTTATCATGACCTTATTCGTGTTTATTAAATTTACTGTATTGTATGTTTTTGTTCTATTTTATGATATTCATTCAATATAATTTTTATCAATATAACTTAAGCATTTTAAAATGTATTTCAGAAATGTTCTGCTTTAAAAGCATATTGCTTCAGATTATGTTTTTATTGGTGATAGAAAACCGTAGTTCAATATCTTGAATGTTTCTGTTGAATAAGATTGATTTCATCAATTACTTTGACATTCTTCTCATGCTATATTTATAGTCTTTCTAAATGTCTATAATAAGAAATCTTTCTAAATGTCTAGAATAATAAATGCTTTTTGAGTTATTTTTTAATAGGTGATTACATTGAAACATCTATTTGATTGTATTTTTTCGAATAATTATATGTATTTATCAATATTTTTTAATGTGTAAATAAAAATTAAAAAGGTGCAATTTTGCTTGTTTGCTCCTTAATGATTTATACAAATTAAAATGAAACGACTGCTTCATAAGTTCCATATATTTAAAAAAAGGTATCTATACTTTTCATATTGTATAATTTGAAATTGTAATCATAATTTATTCAATATATACAAATGTGAGTTTCATGTTCTTTTCTCTGAACAAACTGAAAACTTCAAAGTCTCAATAAAAATAATTACATAAGAAACAAATGTAATGATTTTATTAGTAAGCTTAACGATGTTAACTTATTTAAAAGAAAATATACCCATAAAAGGCAGCATTCAATAACATTTTAATAATATATAAAAAGAACATATATAATTTTTCAAAAACTTTGCCATACCTATTTGTCAAAATGTATTACATTACTACAAAAATTATGTGAAAATAATTGAAAATATTAATTTCTTTAAGAAAAAAAATCAAAAGATTGTTATAATTATTCGGCTAGCGTAACATTCGAAATCAGTGCTCTCATCAATGTAATCGGCAAACTTCTCGACATGCGCAGAACGGATGAAAATTGAGCACAAACGGTTTGTTTGGTACATGATACATTGCCACGAATTGACTCCATTAAATTACTAATTTTTACAGCCCAAAGTAAATATTTGATTCTCAACATCATGGTGTTAATAACAAAAATTAACTCAATAACATTTATATTAAATAAAGTAAATAATCACTGATGTCATTATTACAATAAAAATGTAGCATACCTAGCATATCCAGAGGAAATAATCTTCAGCTCATTGAAGAAATCCATTATGATTTCACCCAATGGAAATTTATAAGTGAGTACGATTGTTTCATTATCTAGAAATGTGATACTTTTCTGCTCCCCTCTTCTGTTCTGCAATGTTATTAAGAACCAAAATCAAAACAGTTTTAAATATTCAATCAATTTCTTAAAAATATTGAAAAAACATTTAAAACTGAACAGTACTAATCTAAAAATGTATTAGAAATTAAGATAAACCGGAATCAATTAAATATTTGATCATCATCTCACATATAAATATAAAATAATTTGCTGTTACTGGCGGGCTATGAAGTAAGTGCAACAGCTATTTGTAAATTCAGAAACGTACATTTATACATAAAAAATTACCTTAAAATTATTATTAACTCAACTTTTTTATATTTGTTCATTTCAAAGTCAGTGCAGGATACCAGTTTGAAAAGATAACGTTAAATGTATTTACTTTTCTCTTCGGAGAAAGGTCTTTAACAGGATGATTGATTTACAAGAATAAAATATTTACACTGGCTTCCAAAAATTAAGTAACAGATTAATAAAATAATAAATCGCCTAAAAGTACTATATATGGACACATTACATATAAAAGTAAGTTGTATCGATTAGCAATATGCAAAAAAAAAAGTTTGAAACGAAATTTGCAGGTTAAATTATGCTTATAGAGTTACAGATTGACTAGAGGAAGGTCAGTGACAGCTTGATATTACTTGATGGCTAAATGTCGTCCGTTTTGAGGGGAGTCAGTTGTAGAATTTCTAATAACCAGTTAAGTTTTCTCGAGGTTCTACTGAAGTTAGACCAAGCACCACTTCTTCAGATAAATGTTACTAACGGTTTAGTGCACGTCGCAACAAGACTAAATCTATATCGTGCCTTAGATCAGTTTTTATTTGTGTTAAAAAATGGGCAATATTAGCCATGGCAGAACACAATTATTGCATGGAGGAGATCTGTATGATAAGCTACTGATATTATACATCTCGCTTACTTTCCACTAGAAGTAGTGTTTGAATTGGGCAGTAGTCAAGTTAAATGGTCAGAAAATCAATGGAGGTTTTTTCTGTTCACTTGAGCCCAACTTTCGTTATAAGAATGAAGGTGTTTACATATAAATAGAAGTACTCGATATCTTCTGTCTAATATACAGGAAAGGGAAGCTTACGCAAAAGTAGGAAGATTATTATATAGGAAGAAATACTTATAGGTAAGAGCTGCATCTATTTGATACTTGGAAGTCTCAATGCTTAAAGATACTGCATCCAACTGTTCATCCATATGCTGGGGAAGTTGGCACTGCTTTTACTATGCAAGCAGATAATGCCCTAATTTACACTGCTTTCCACACTCACCAAATTCTTAAAGAAATTGAATGAATTGGTCAGCACTCTCTCTCGATCTTAATCCGAGTGAGCATATGTGGAATTTATTTTGAAAGGGTCTGGTTGACCTCCAATATATCTTCAAAATCTATGAGCATGGAGCTTCTTTACGTGCTCAATGGACATCGTTAAACCTGAAACATCAGAAACAACATGAGATATCGCTGTCTGTATAACTCATTATTGATAGATTTTGTAAATAATTTGCATGCTGAAACTTAGGGCATTCTTAGTTAACGTTGATATCATAAAATGTAAATATTGAATATAACATTGCCTTTTGTGCTAACTGCCTCTTGTGTTCTTAGATATTACCAGCAAATTTCGTTCAATTTAACTGCATACTTTTTGCATCATCATTAATTTCGGTTTGTTAGCTAACGTTTGGAAGCCAGTGTAAATAATTCGCATACTGAAACACGATGATTAAAAAGTAAAGCAAAAATTAGCAGTTTAAGAGAGGGGGAAAGAAACAGAACGAGAGAAAGAAAGAATGGCAATTTTTGAAAAATTTTCATAAGATTAAAAGGAATTCTGCAGCTTTAACAAAATCTTTTTCCTTATATACAGCCTATTTTGACATGAATATGAGAATTCACCTGATTTTTCAAACAATTCTGAATTGCAGAAAGGAGCATCCCTTAGGAATATTTGTTCAACTTGCATTGGGAATTAATTTAAATGCTAATTTGGTAGCATTTTAATGCTATCTCCAACGTTATTACCAAAAATTAGTTCTTTATTTAATCGCAACGGGACGTACAATTCTTTTTACTCTCTATGTTATGAGTGCAACACTATTTTTATTCTCTATTAATAGATTAAATTAATTATTTTATTTCATTACATAATTTTTCTATTTTACTGACAAGTTACAAATATTATGTAAACCATAAGTGTGTTCAAACATTGGAGTGGAGCAAAATAAGCAAATCATTCCAATGACACATAAAAAATATAAGCAGCTACTAGCTCATAAAAAATAATTAGGAAACAAAATTAAAGGAGAATTATTTCCAGAAAATAATAATGCTATCTTATCTTTCAAAATTCAGAAACATGGTATGCTTGAACACTTGTTTAGCTTTCAAAACTGTGAAATCCTTATAGTAGTAATTTGATCCCACATTTGAAGAACGCCAAAATTAATTCAGGCAAGTTTCATAGAATTTTTATTCCATTAATCTCCATACCATATTTAATGGATAAAAAAAGGAATGAAACAGATATAGATAACTTTTTCTGAAAAGGTGTAGAAGTTGTAAAAATAACAAATCAAACTTCACTTTTTTTAAGCTTGAAAGTATTCTAATAACTTACTTAAATTATTAAATAGGCATATATTTTGAAATTAAATGTAAAAAAAAGAAAGCAAAATTACAGTTTCATAATAGTTACTTACCATGCACATATTTAAAATAGAACTATAATATTTTTCTGGAGTAATGATGGTACCCAGTACCATAGGTTCAAAATATTCTTCAACAATAGTTGGATCAGGGAACTGGAAAATTCACTTGTGAGCATAAATCTATACATATCAAGTGAACTTAAAATATGTTGTTTTAAAATAAATAAATTAAAAAGAATTCTGACCTTGGAAGGATTACTTATAATAATTTCTTCTCTGCCATACTTTTTTATATTGCTTTTCCCTTTAATTTTAACTGTAAAAAAATTAATATCTATAAATGAATTCAACGTAAGAATGACCTACATGAAACGTACAAGTACATTTGTGGGAAGCAAAAAGAAGCAACCAAGTCTATTTCATTGTTTAGAATGCAATTATACAAAAGATGTCATTTTAAAGGAATCAGCAGACTTATACAGACTTAAGATCTACAATTTTCTTCAGGAACTGTCCATATATTGAAATGAAAGCAAAAACCTTTTTACTAAAATTCAAAACTACATCATAAGTATTCAGAGAAACCAAATTTCAATGGGTGGTCTGTTTGTTTCAAAATTATGAGCTAATAAAATTTTGTTTAAATATTAAAATAAAGCTTTGTACTTTTATACTATTTTCGAAAATTAAATAGTTATTTACCCTTGAATATACTGCTATAGAAATTTTAGGCATCCATACACAAATTTTTTTTTTTAAAAAATTCCTTAAATTCTTTTAAAACTCCTTTTTAAATTAAAAAAAATTTGGCATTCAAATGAAATTGATCAGGTATTATTATGTCAAATATAAATTTATAAATTACTCTTATGTAATAATATATTTAAAAAATTTAGAGCTGACAAAAAATATGAAATAAATGTCTATTAGTAGCCTTTAAATCTGTTGAATAGTCTCTGTTCTAGCAGTAAGACAGAACTTTTACCCAACAGCTTAATGAATGTCACTGAGATTTCAAAAAGGCAATGAAAAACAGGAATATGCTTCCTATTAATTACTCTGTAATACAGTCTCTATACATACATATTTTATATATATATGTACTAGATGCGGAAATGTTTTGACATCTGAAATTTCCAAATCTAGCATTAATTTCTTGCGATGTAAAAAAATATTTATTGGTTCCATAAACATACAAAAGTGAACAATTTAAAAATAATTTTAATGGTTCAAGAAATATTGATTCACACTTTCAAATATTATTTTTGTCAGAATAAAATAACGCATGTCTTATTTGAGATTTGAACAAGGTGCAGATTCTGATCATTTTTTTTTTAATGAAAGATTCCAATATGTTTGAATGTTGAAATAAATAAACTTTTTGAAAAAAGAGATTTTGAACGAATTTTTCTATACACCACAACATTTATTACAAAATAATGCGCAAAACTTTAAATAATTTTTAAGTTAATACTTTTTAAAAGAGACAGAAAAGACATACTGAGAAGACAAATACTCATAAAATAATTCCAAATTTTAGAATATTTATGATTACTTTCAACTGATAATCATGATTTGTCTAATAATGGTTTTCAAATATTTTTTTTAATAATACATTTTTTGCTTCCTTATGAAAGGAATTTTCAAAAGGAATGCAAAAATTAAACCTATGCCGATTCATGAAATTCTAAGTATTACTCCGTTTTTCTCAAAAATTATGCTTATTAATTTCATTACTCTAAAAATTTATTTGGTGGAAAAATACTTATTCCTTCTTTGCCGATATAATTCAATTTAAATTGCTACGTTAAAACAGAAAAGTTTCTAGTATAAGCTTTAAATTATTAAGATGGTCAATTTTCAAAGATATACAATCGAATAATTATTCCAATAAATATATATGCAGGAAGTACCCAAGAAGTAGATTTATTTCTTTGAATATTGCACTTAGATACATTTTTCCTATTAAAAGCTTCATAAAATGAGTAACGATGTGTGCGTGCATGTGAACTTATTTTTAGCAATTGTCTGGCCCAAAAGAAAACACTTTTGAATTCTTGCCTTCGATTTATTTCATCCCGAACACATAATTTATGCACAAGAATAAGCAGTAAGAAATATGTCACTATACATCGCGAAACAAAAGAAGAGCAAAGGAGACACAAATTTTTCCTTCAATGGTTTTATAATGAAATTTTGATAGGTATTTCTTTGACACGAGAAGACGTAGGACAGGGAAGCTTAAGTATTTTTAAAAGAATTTTGTAAACATTAAAGATTTTTATCCCTTCGCAAGAAATGTGAGAACCTCCTGAATTCAGCAGTTTTACAGAGCTGTGTAGGATGAATTAAATAAAAAGTGTGAAATAGATCAGGAAATAGAACATTTTAGAATGACATTGATATGAAGTAAATCAAAACAATAATTAGGAAATTAACTGAGATTTAAATTAAAATCCCCTCCCTCACCCATCAGAAGACATGGAAGTATGTCAGGGCCCTGTGACACACAATCCTACCTTACAGTGGTTTCCAAGTAAGATGTCAACATTTAAATGCATATTAAAAGTAATACCTAAGTTTCCATTATCTTTACAATAATGTAGAAATTATTTTGAACAAGGGTTTTAGAAATATAAAAAGTTCAAAAATTATATTTGTGAAAATATTCCTTAGCCTTACATAATCAAAAATAATGAAATATAAATAAATTAAATGGTATAGTGCGCAAATCTATTCCCTCTATTTTTCTGTATAAGCTCAGGTGATAAACTTAATTAGGTGAGGATAGTCTACAGTATGCTTGCCTATATTATTTTGAAATATTAGGAAATTTGGATCAACAAAATTATTAAATCAGTAATTAAACATTAAATTATAAAATAAAATATCAGAATTCTTATTATTTCACAAGAATGAAATATCAATTGTAAAATGAAAATAATAAATGCAAGATTCAAAGATTTCATATGAAACACTTGAAAATGAAAGTAATAAAAGCAAGACTCAAAATAGTCTAATGACAAACATTTGTTATTAAATAAAAAGTATAAATAACATTTCAGTATTTGAAAAAAATTATGTATTTTGAAACTTGGGAGTATTGTGACACAAGAGATAACAGAGAAAAGCTGATTAACAATATTTACTACTTTAAGTCTGACTATCTTGTGCCATCTGTGTCTTCTTATTTTGAAACCTTTTGAATTTAAAAAACATTTATACGGAACATTATATTGTTAATAAAGAATACATGAAAAAAATTGGTTTACATTACACATAATAGAATCCTCACTTTATTTATATGCTAGTAAAATAAAGTAATGCACCAGTTTATAAGACATTTAGTAAATGAACATTAAGCTATATTAATAAAAATGTAACAGGCTTATAAAAAAAGAGGAAATAAAGTGAAAAAGAAAACAAAAAAGTAAATCTTCCCCATTAGCAAGTTATTAATTTTAATACAAAAGTTAATATTGATTTAAAGAAATAAAATATATGGTTTTATTTTCTTTACTCATACAATAAAAATCAATTCACTTTTTAGTGCTTTGATAGTAAACACAATTCAAGTTTAAGTGCAATTAAGATAAAACTTTCGACAAGTTTGAATATATTTTTACCGGAAAGAATCTAGCAGTTTCAGAATATTTCAATGCAATAAAGCTTCATCATGCCCCAAGTAATAAGGAATTGTTAATACATAAATTACAATTTCAAAATTAGATTAATTCAGACTATGCCTTTAAACTGACACAAAAAATAAAAAATGTCAAATATCGCCAAATGTAATCTTGGTATAATAACCAAATTTACAGTCCCGACAATACTTCAACAAAGAATCTTTAATGATATCAAAAACGGATGATGACGTAACAATTTTAAAATCAATTCAATTGTAAATATGTAGACATTTCCTTATGGACATTTTAAGCATAAATGTATTAAGTTGACACTAATATATTTAAAATAGTAAATTTAATTTTCATAAAATATGGATTATAGTAAATTAAGGCTGGGGCAGCTCGTTTTTATTTTCAACAACTAAACCTAAATCACTTTATATGCACATTAATTTTTTTAAAACATAAAACAAAAAAAGTCTGTTCATTTTTTTAAATTATAAATCATTGGAACTTTCACAGGAAAAATTAATTAGGAAAAAGCTTGCCGAAAATAGGGAAAAAATTAAGAGATGAAATTATAAAGGATGTACCTTTAGAGTATTGTGAATAAAAAAACTGATGCAAAAACACTTACAGAAACTCCCTACAAAATATTACAGCATCAGATTCAATACTGAATTTGCGCTAATATTTGCGATCGAGACTATAGCGTAAATAACACAAATCACAATTTTAGAAAAACACACATCTTAAATTTTGAAAATGCACTAGAAAAAGAATATTGTGATCTAATATTTTTTTTTAAATATCATTAAAATTTCTCTAAATATGATGACAGCATTTTTTAAATAAAACTCTTCTTAGGCAGAGAAATTTCTAGAATTTAATTTCTATGAAACACATATGCAACTTCCAGAATTTAATTTTTATGCAATATTATTCTTATAAAATAAATTTTTGAAACTCACAAAACAGTTTTATCAATCTTACTTTTGTATGGAATTCCAGGAGCAGTAACAACAACATCAGCATCAAATTCTTGGTAAAGTCGTTGACAGAAAACTTCCATATGCAATACACCAAGGAAACCCAATCTCCACCCTTGACCCAAGGCTGAACTTTACAATATTAAATAATAGAAAATAAATATAAAAAGTTGATTGTAAAAAAGATATTTGTATAAATAACACTAAAAAATTGAGCACAGGGCAATATTCAGAAATACTGTTTTGTAGTTGTTTCTCATTTCATAAATTTCATTCTTACAATGATTTGGGTCGTTTTTAAAACTTGACAAGTGATTAAAAAATATGATAACAATTCATTATGGGTAATTTTTTAATGCTTGAAACATACATAACACTAATAATTTTATTATTATATGTAGCATATGGAAGATTATAGCTTAACATTTGAAATAAATAGGCAAAAAATACAATTTCACTAAAAAGAATTGCCGTAAGAACTTTTAATTTCAGCCATTTGCTGCTTTAATCATTTCTAGTAAGTATATTAACTTTTTTTTTCATACCTTTCATATTATTAGTAATCATGATTACTTATATATATTAATAATAAAAAGCATGTGGATATTTGCTGGCTTTTTTTGGTAAAATGAATTTGCACACTGGAGTTCTTAATATACAAAAAGATTACATTTCATATAAACTAAAAATACTTAACATAGTTCTCAATAGTGAAAAAAAAAAATTCCTCAAAATTAAATCATTAAAGTAATGCCCTTTTTTCTGATTTGAAAATAAATTGTATCATCCCTATGATTATCTAGGATCCTATAAATGCTAGCACATCATTAAAAGTTTTTAGAAAATTTGAAATAGCATTAAAACTGATATCATCATTTCATATAAAAGAATTAAGAAACATTAAATCAAACAAAGAATCATTCAGTCAATAAATTTTCACTGTATCACTACTATTAGTTATTATTAAGATAACTAAGAAAGTTTACTCTCTACCTGGTTTCCATTGAAATGTTAACACTGGAATCATTTAAAAGAAGTTTCTCAAGAGCCTTTCTTAAGTCTTCTGTTTTTGACTGATCCGATGGATAAACTCCAGCAAATACCTAAATGAATATTTAGGCAATTTTTTACAGTTAATTCTTTTCATTTATAAGAATATTCTTGAGCACATACTACTGACACATTTCTTATTTGTATTTCTAGTAAATACAATCTTATACAAAAATAAGACAATTTTGTGCACTAATTTTACATTTGCCACTTGCTTACATATAATTTAAAATACTGCTGACAAAAAAGCCTTACTTTTAAAGGGTTACAACACAGTTTCAACCATTTAAAATAATTTCCCCTATGAAATTATTCTTTCTAAACTTGAAAGGAAAAAAAAACACACACACAATTATTATTTTACTAATTTAAGAATATCACAAGCATAAAGAGGCAAGAATGGTTTATCACTGATGCATTTGAAGGAATTACTAAATAAACTCTGAAACTCATAAGAGAGCAGTGGAAGTAACTTCTCCATAAATTTCTTCATACTCCCCAATAAAAGTGTTATTATCCTTCTTTGATGTATTTGACTTAATAATTGATAGCAATCCATACTTTAGATGTCATATCTGGGCGCCAATTTCGACCGATATAGCTATTGGCGTTTTAAAGTAATCGCATTCGATAGCCAGAAAAAAAAATATGTAAATGGAATTCATTCAAAATTGGATAGAAATCAACAAATTTGGTATTAAGATTACGTCAATCTAACTTAGGGAATTTTTGAGTTACCATGCTCATCGACAAATGTAGATACAAAAACTTTGTTTTTCAGAGATCTAAATCGTGGAAATAGAGCAAAATTTCAAACTCAAAATATTTTGACGATTACAATTCTTTCTCTTTGAAAACTTCGTATACGAGAAATTAAAGAAATTTTATTGGCATTAATTTATTTTTGATATATTGAGAAGAGTAAAAAGTATTGACCTATAAGTGACTTTGAAGCATCGTAAACGATTTGGTTTACTTTTATTTATGGAAGCCTTGAACCACTCATTGTTCTTTCCGACATTTTGAAAATTCACAGAAAATCAAACACTTTATTTTCCCTACATATTATTAAAACGCTTTAAAACTGTTTAAGAGCAAAATTATTTAAATAAGCTACAATTAATGCTTTACTAAATGATGTTCAAATATTAACAAATTGCTTTAAAAAGTACAGAAAGGCGCACAACGACTTACTGAAGATTTTAAAACTAATTCATGTGCTTTTACATGAATAAATAAAATTATCCTTAAAGCAAAACGATTTTCTTCCTATTTCAAGGAGAGAAAAAAAAAAAGACAAAAGAAAGGTAAAAATAATGAAAGAAATATATTTCTTTCTTGTTATCAGTATTTTCCTAACTGATATATAACCTTTCTTTCCCGACGACTTCAAGATCCATTAAAATCCTTTCAGAGACGAAAGGTCAAACATCTCATAAAAAATACAATCATATAACTGGGAATATTTGGTAGGGTTCTATAATGAGGTGAATAGTTTTTTTCTGCAGATAGAAAACTAAGCACTATGACGCGGGTGGGCGGACGGACCGACAGACACACACACAGGAGGCACTTTTAAGGCCTTATCACACGGCAAAATATCTCCGACACTTTTCGTCAGCAAACGACAGCGAAAGTGACGTCACCTCAAAGTTTCACATGATTGGTTGAATTTCGTTTGCGGACAATATTTCCGACTGCCTTTTCGAGTTGGTTAGAAAAAGTTGTCGATTATGAAACTTGCTTGACCAGTTTTTGAGGGTAGAAACGGAAAAGTTTTGGCGAAATTTCACCGTGTGATAAGGCCTTTAGGGACCTTATTATAAGCAGCTTTTAAGGACTATTAATGACCTAAGTATCTTGGGTTTCAAAATTCTATAAAGAAATAACTGAAAAATTTTCCCCAACGCTCCCCCAAAAAAACAGTTTAAAAGATAGGCATCGATAGAAAATGATTTAAAAGTTTAAGAATAAGATTTCTCCTTACCATAGGTTTCGCTTGTAAAATTAATGGTAAGGGATTTGCAACTGTATCCTTTTTAATCCAAGTGTCACCAACTTTAACATCTTTGGGATTTTTAATATTTGCTTTAAAATATCCAGCTTGACCTGCAAATCTAAATATAAAAAGAAATATCAATTTATTTCATACGAGGTTAAACAAGAAATTAATCTAAAATATAAATATAACTGTTTAGCATGGTAAGAAACAGGGGGAAAAATAGCGAAATATTATTAAATAAGGTTTAACTAATGCCCGAGAGTGTAACTGATAGAATATATATCAGAATGTTAATCATATACAATAAAAATAGCAGTGTTAAATTTCCCTGTTCTAATAAGGAAAAGATGTTTTTTAATATATGCCCTCATATTAAGATTATTTTTGCAATGTGTAAACCGAATTAATTACACATGAGCCTTGTCATTTATCTATCTAAAAAAGAAAAAGAAAAAAAAAAAAAAAGAAAAGAAAACTTAAAATATGAATACACAAACTAATTTAAACAGAAAATGACTGCTTTATTTTTAACCTGAATGCTGTTATAAAAACTGTTAATATTTCACCTTCTTAAAAAGCATTTTTTTTCATCATCATCATCATCATTATTTCTTTACTATCAACATCATTTTAAGATAAAAAAAAACTAAATTAATATTAAATATTTTTTTTAATTTACCAACATTTTTACATTATAGCTAAGAATGATCAATAATGTTAACAAATCAAATACATCCGTTTTCGGGAGATGGTGGAACGTATGTATGAAGTAAAAAAGTATTTCAGTTTCTAGTAAAAAAAAATGATATGAAGAACTCTTAAACAAACGGCTATAGATATATATAAAAAAAATTCAAATGAAGTATTATAAATGAAGAAGAAAATATGTAGAGAAATTAAGTGTTTTATAACTATTTACAAAATTTCAATTACCACTTCTTAAGAAAAACCTGAGGTGGTATAAAATATATGTATTGTACTACATACAGAAGAAACAAGTTACAAAAAGTGTTGTTCAAAATTCTTTTTGTTTAAAATTATGATGCATATATAAAATCCGTAAGCTACACTATATATCTATGAAATTCGCGATTAATTAGGAAAGCCTTTTTAAAGAAATTTCTAGAGATTATTTTGAACCCTAATTTTTTTTTAATCAACTGTTTTACAAGTATAACAAAAGTATAAATTGCACACAAAAAATGCTTAAATGATTATTTTCTATTAATAAATTCTAAGAAACTATCTCCATACAATTATGCATATGCTTAATACTAACAGCTCTTTCACAGGTAACTCCTCCGGATATAGAATACCAAGTTCCTTGACCACATAACTATGTCCAGATGAGCAAGATGCTATTTCATCGCCAACTTGTATAGAGCCATCAACAACAAGAATAAGACAAATTACACCTTGATGTTGTACATACCATGAATCATACTGAAGTGCTCGAAATTGTTGATTTATGTCACCATGGGGCCTTTAAAAGAAAATGTACAAAGTAGGAATAATACATTACCATCACTTGCTATCAGATAGTATACTGATAAATTACTATTTACTAGAAACAGTTTATAAAACATTTTTAATAAAAAATTATGAAGGATCTGTAGGAATTTATACATAAGAAATCGCTCAACTTTTCGCTAACAATTCTCTTAATATATTTCTCTTCAAATAACCTTCTCAATTATTGTACAACTCATTATATAAAAAGGAAATCTAATTAAATTAGATTATAGAACAAAATTGCATTTAATTATTTTACTGTTTATCTTCATTTATATCTTTAAAAAATTATATGTCTCAAAATGCACACATTTTCAATGATACTTACACATCATAGTACCTAATTTAAAGTTAACAATAAATTCACAATAACTTATTTTAAATGCTGGTAATTATAATCACTTTTCGGTTAATAAGATGCATTAGAATCCACACTTCAGGGAAGACATCGTCAGAGAATATGAAGTAAATACGTTATTGTTATTACCCAGAACATTAAAAAAGAAAAATATGCATGTGTAAAAAGGTGAAATACGTCCAAAAGCTTTAATTTAATTAGAGTAAATAAATAATTCATAGATGTCACATCAGCACAAAAATACTAAAGTATAAATCATGTATGCTTCATATATATTTTAATATCATCAGCACAGAAAACGCTAACAATAAAAGAAATATAAACAGTAAAATTGCAAAGACAATCATTATTTTTTAAAATTAAATATTCCAGATCTCAACTTAAGAAGTATATTAGCATATTGCAATATTTTACACACACAAAAAAATTAAAATTTAGAAATTTGTTGTATTTCTCTATTGAAGATAGCTAAAATATTTCAAGGCATGGTAATATGCATATATGTCTCATAAATTTTTTCCAAACTAGCTTTTCACTATAGAATTTTAAAGAATAAAAGTGCTTAAAGGTTTAAAAATATTTAGATTTCAATGAAAATAAAACTACATAGTAGACACAACACATTTTAAAAATAAGTATTTAAACAAAATGGCTAATTAGTCTTACGAAGGAATTTTTTCAATAACTGCGAGTAAGACATCTTCAATGCCTGTACCCAATTTTGCAGAAACCTATAAGAAAACTATATAAATAAAACATTCTTCAGAGCAGATTCAAGTTTTCGCTTACGAACTACGATAAAATAAAATACTATAGCCAGAAAGTTTTTTCAAGTAAAACGTGTTTCAATTCATAACATTAATTTAATGTGTAATAGTTTCTTAAACATTCATATTAATAGTAACCCTTATTACCTATTAAATCTGAATTTTGTAGAAAATACAAAAATATATATATACACAATTATAGCATGCAAAATTGTCACAGATGAGAAAGAATTTACTTGTTAAAATGAAATCTGAAAATTTGTAAAAGTTACTAAAAGTATGTATATCTTACCAAAAAATAAGTTAAAACCCCAAAAATGAAGAAAAAAGATATAAAATCCAGTAAAACTTTAAAATTTTATTTCAATATACTTAACATTTGCAAAAAAAAAAAAAAAAAAAAAAAAGTGTTGAATACAATATGTATATTTAAAAGGAAATTTTTAATTTATCCATTAATGTATTGTGGTAGAGCTACAGTAAGGATCAAATATAAACAAGTAGATCAGTTTATTCGTAGAGATATAAAGAAATGTCTTATAAAGTTAAATTGTACAGCTAGAACAACACATAAATGTTTAACTAAGTGAACCAAATTGTTTGACAAAATAATAATAGAAACAAGCTATTTAAATGAAATTACAGGCAGCACAAAAGACAAAATATTTTGTAAAAATTTCGAAGAATACACTGTAATTATATACTTTTAGTAATTTATACAGTTACTAATTAATATAATGTTTAAGAGAAATGGTATATTAACATAAATCTATTAAATTTGTTTTATAAATATGTTTTATTACCTGTAATATATCTTCTTCATTGAAACCAAATAAAGAAGTAAGCTGATTGGAGACAATTTCTGGTTTTGCATTTTTTAAGTCAATTTTATTTAAAACTGGAATAATTTCTAAGTTATGAGCTGAGGCTAAATTAAAATTAGCAACTGTCTGTGCTTGGACGCCCTATAAATACAAATGATGAATAAATTTTATGAAAGCAGAATATCTTTATAAAATGAGATTCAAAATAATATGAGCAATTAAATGAAAATTGATATGATTTTTCATTCAGAAAGAAGATATCATTTCACCAAGATTATAAATGGCATCCATCAAATAATAAAAAAATCCAGTTTTCAGTGAAGAATTTAGGATTTCTGAGATTTCAAAATATGTCTATAATTGGTTGTTTGCACTCGATAGTTCTAGATCCTTTAATTAAGTAATTAAATTAATTAATTAGTAAATTAAATGACTAGGATCAATATGATGTATACTTGGGCGAAATTTCAACTTATATATAAATCATAAATCAATAATAAAGATAAAAAATCAAAAGAGAAAAAAATGAAATCTAATATCGCAAATTTCAAGTTATCCTGTGAAAACCTTATTATTTTATTATTCATCTTTATTAAGTCACTAACCAGTTTAAAACAATCACGTGATTTCTAAGACTCTCTCTCTCTCTCTATATATATATATACTGAAGTGACAAAAGTCATGGGATGACTGTTAATATCGTGTCGGTCCTCCTTTTGCCCGGCGAAGTGCAACAACTCGACGTGTCATGGAGTCCACAAGACGTTGGAAGTCCTCTGCAGGAATATTGAGCCATGCTGTCTGTATAGACGTCCATAATTGTGAAAGTGTGGATGGTACAGGAGTTTGGGCACGAACGGACCTTTCGATGATGTCCCATAAATGCTCGATGGGATTCATATCGGGCGATCTAGGTGGCCAGATCATGCGCTGGAATTGTCCGGAATGTTCTTCAAACCAATCGCGAACAGTTCTGGCCCGGTGACATGGCGCATTGTCATCCATAAAAATCCCATCGTTGTGTGGGTACGTGAAGTCCATGAATGGCTGCAAGTTATCTGCAAGCAGCTGAACATAACCATTTCCAGTCAATGATCGGTTCAGTTGCACCAGAGGACCGAGTCCATGCCATGTAAAAATAGCCCACACCATTATGCAGCCACCACCAGCTTGAACAGTGCCTTGATGACAGTTTGGGTCCATGGCTTCGTGGGATCTGCGCCACTCTCGAACTCTATCATCAGCTCGTAACAACTGAAATCGTGACTCATCTGACCACGCCACGGTTTTCCACTGGTCTAGGGACCAGTCGATATGCTCACGAGCCCAGGAGAGTCGCTGCAGGCGATGTCGTGCTGTCAGTAAAGGCACTCGAGTCGGTCTTCTGCTGTCATAGCCCAAGGAAGACAAATTTCGCCGCACAGTCCTATCGGACACGTCCCTCGTACGTCCCACATTGATTCCTGCAGTTATTTGATGAAGTGTTGCGTGTCTATTAACATTGACCATTCTACACAGACGTAGTAATTTTTTGAAAACCTGATATGATTTTTCCCGAAATTTATTCTGTTCTTTATTTTACTGTTGATTTACAATAGTGCTTTTTGTAAATTTTGTAAAATATTGGAATTTTTAAAAGTATAGGAATGAACGTTTCGTTTCAAAATCGTTTTACTTTCAGTCTTTAATTTGTATTTTTACTTGGATTTTCCCATTTATTTATATTATATACATACGTATAACATAACCAAGTAAGTAAAATGAAAGTTAAAGAACACAGAATTACATATAAAAAAGAAGGAAATTTTTAAATGCAAAAAAATTCAATGCAAGCTTTACATGATTGAACATAACTGTTAAATATGAATTTCTCTTTAATAAAAATTGTGTAGATAATTGATGATTGCACACATATTAAAAACAAACCCTCAAAAATTTTTTAAATAATCTGTAGAGCCAGGGATAAAATACAAAAAAAATATTATTTCAGAATCCATGAAATGATTAGTTAAATTATAACATTATAATCTCTGTTAGAATACAAATATAATGACTGTATAAATTATTTTCACATTTAAAAATGAGAACAAATTATAATAAATAAAATGAGGGCCGGTCTGAAGAGACATAGAGCATTATTATTTATAATTTTGGAGAGCCTCAATATATTTAGTAATTTCAATGAATAATACATAAATTATAAATAAATGGAATGGAATTGAAAAACTAAAGCAATAATATTTCTTGTTAAAATCTGTAATAATTTTTTAAGTAAGAATTTAAATAAAATTATACAAGAGACAAAAAAAAATTTAATTCTAAAGTAACACAGTTTTGACTGGATATATTGCCTAACATAAAATTCTTGAATAAATTCAGGGTTTTAGGAAATTATTTATTAATTATCTCAGTTTATAGAAGGATTTAACTAACAAAAACCTTTCAGAAATGTAATTAATCTATACATATTAATTTTTATTCTTGACTTCAAACTAAGAAAATAAATTTGAATTATTGTTGATTAATAGAAGAAAAAAAAGGAAAAGAGAAAGATTTGAATTAGCCATGTTAACTGCATTTTACAGTCTTGAAGCGGGTTGGAGGGAAGCTTAATTTCATAAATAGTAAATCATGCCAAGCCTAAATACTGAGAAGTGAAATAAGTTTGATAAATTAAACAGTAAAATAAATTTATTTTTAAAAAAACATGAAAAATATTGTATAACCATTATTTAAAAGAAGATTAATGGATGAAAATTAATTGCTAAAAATTCTTTGTTAAAATAAAAGCAACCGTGAGAATGAGCTGAAAATTTAAACAAGGATACATCTCACAACACAAAATATGGTCATGTAAAAATATTTATTCTTTTATACATTATTTTTACACTTTTAGTTATTGTTATTATTTTTTGAGTCAAAAGTTCAAAATTTCTTTTAAGGTTTTGAATAAATGTGAGTACTTTTTATAGCACTCTGGTGAGGGGTTATATTGGGAACAATTGATCCAATCAACTAAAGGCTTGCTTCCGCTCTCAAAAAATTTTCTTACCTGATTGGCATCCACAAGAAGGATTACACCCTGGCATGCAACTAATGACCGATTTACTTCATAGCTGAAATCTACATGACCCTACATTTCAAACGAGAGAAAATTAAACATGTTAAAAAGACTTTATGCATTAAATTAATATATAAACGCAATTTAAACTGCATTACAGTAACTTCTTTATTAATTTAGAAATATATATAGAATAGCGATTGCACAGTTGAATAAGATGATTCGAGAGAAGGAATATTCTTTTTAAAAATGAAGGTTATTTCCATTAAATAAAATTTTTAACCCAAGGTTTCCTTTAGTCTCATATATATAAATCAAACTTTCAAGCTTTATAATCCACATGATCACTGCCACCCAAAAGCATTAGGATGTTTGTCTCAATCACAGCAAAAAACGGAGTGAACTTGAACGACTGGATTGCAAGGAGATTGAAATGGCGAACTATCTCCATTTGTTTACATCTTGTGGTGTTTTACAGTTCTTGGAGTCATACCTTATACTGTTGTACGCTCGCCTGAATAATTGGGTTAACTATTTTTTTCCTTCTTTGAGAACAGCTTAAATTATATTGGGTAATTTGTGGTATTTCTCTATAAGTATTCTGGTTTATAATTGTATGTAATTATTTTAATTTAATTAATTAAACAAAATTCCGTTAGTTTAATTTGGTCAAGTAGATATTTTCGATACTTGAAGGTTTCTTTCTTTCTTTTTTTAAAAATAAATTTCATGTAATATTAAAAGGACATGTTTTTTTCAACAAACATTTAAAATGGCTGAAAAATCGATCGACTACGATCTGTAAATTCTTAAGTCCCGTCTTTCATTTTTTTTCGCAAAGTTCTAACCCTTGAATCATAAATGGGGGCCTTGACAAAGCAATAACCCATATCTATAGAGCGTTTCATGCAAACCAGCAAATGGATTCAAGTCGGGGTGAACTCGCTGGCCAGTCAATGCCTTGTTTCAATGGAACAACCCCTGCGACATCAAACGTTACTTTCCATTATTGGAAAGTATCGTTGATATACACGATAAACCAAATGGTTGAGAATCTCTTTGAATATTTCATTCTATAAACTGAAATTCTGGATTATATGCACTTTTCTACCTCTGTCTGCATTTATTCCAGCCGAAACTATCAGACCACTATCTGGATTATGTGAACTTTCACACTCGAAGTTAGTATTACTTCTCATATGAAAACCTTTCCATATGTAGAAAATGAACGCCATACGGAATCTTAATCCATCTGTGAAGAAAAACTTATGCCACTCTGTGCTTCCCAACTGCAATGATCATCCACAGAATTCCCTCACAATACGAAGGCTGATTAAATGTGCAAGTGCATGCAATACTAATGAAGGCGAATTCACATAGCTTATCCTATGGCTTAGAAAGGAACTTATGGGAAATAAATGATTTCTTTTGTTCTGCTTCAACAAACAATAACATTCAGAAAGCGCAGACGAGTACAGGAGAAACGACTTCATCTTCCACAAGGGGTGATTAAAAAAAGTTTACAAGCAGCAGTATTTGGAAAGCAAAAATTGTAGATGGGAATACAGTAATCCAGAGTGGATACACATGGTATTAGTTCTCTTAGACCAATAGTTCGAGGAGATAATATTAATGCTTAGACCTGAAAAGCGGCATTCTCACGATGCGAGGATACACGGATTTGGCCATAAATCAGATCTCCCACCCACTGGGGGACCACACTCCCTCATAGCCAGGAGGATGCGTTTCCCCTTTCGCCCCTTCTTGGTCTCTTTGATGACCCGTCTACTTACCGACTTCTTGGCGGTAAGTAGACGGGTCATCAAAGGGACCACAAAACCGCAAGAGCTGTCAACGGGTGGCACGTGGCTCGTCTGCAGACGGGGAATGGGCCGTGGGACTCCAGCTAGAGATTACTGGAAATGTTTAGGTGGGAGGTCTGGAGATATACTGCCCACACATTCCCGATTTTGCTCGGTGACTATTTCCTTTCTCTGGCATTAAAGAAACACCTATTCGAAACAAGGTTCATATCAGACGGTAATGTTCATAAAGGTGCCGAGAACTGACTCAATAGCCAGAGACATGTTGTTACAAAGATGGGTTAAATAAATTGGTCCAGCAGTGTGATAAATGCCTAAACAGGTTTGGTGACTATGTAGAGAAGTGACTGCCACATATGTCTCTTAACTATCATTTGTATCCTGTGTCTATAGTTGATAAAGAATTTTTCCTTTGCTTGTAAGCTTTTTTTTGGGGGGGTGGGGGTCACTCCTCGTACAAATATCTGCAGCACTTCGAATCGATACTATAATCAACAAATTATACTTTTAGACACATCAAAGAAATTTATTACTCATATTTGTAGCTCATCTTTTCCCCATAAACAAAATATTTGATAAGCTATTGATTCTGAAAATCATGATTTTGAAACATTGCTCTAAAACTTTTAGCAAGATGTATCTCAACACACCTAAAGTTGCACAATGTAAGCAACAAAATTTGGAATTATCATTTTATCGACGGTATTCTTGAATGAAAAAATTACATATTTTGAAATCATTAATGCTATTTTTTATAAATAATATTTTCTTAATGTCTTTCGAGCATTGTATTTAGAATCAATAAAAATTAGATTTTACACATAAAATTAATATGATGTTGTGAAAACAGATGAAAGGGAAGATTTTTTTATTTTATTTACTGTACAGTATATATATATATTCTTATTTAGTTATATTAATGTCCTATTTTCTAAGCAACTCTAGAGTTACACTGGGATAGATCTCGAATTTTTGAACTGCGATCCAATGACGATACTTGAGTTGACACAAACTCTCCTAACTTACGCATCACGATAAATGGAAAACCGTTCGATACATGGCATTAGGTATGCTTAAACAAGGATACTTAGTGGAATCAAGTGAACCTGAAATCATCTGAAGCTGCGGCCATGCCATTAACTATGATAAATGGCATGCGAGATATAGGGTTTTTTTCCTTTATAAAAATATTTCGCTTTAAAAAGTAAAACTGGACTAATATTTTGTTTTTATTTTATCTGGTGCATCTATACTCTTTTTTACTTTCATTCCCAACACCATTTTTATACATCTAATATGGATTAAGTTTCCATAGCATAAACGTAATATATAATCATGCTATATTTAGAGGAATGCAAATATATAGTGTAACGTTCCCCTGTCCTATTCAAGATTAGCGGCACTTCCCGACAGCTGCTCACACTCTATTTACGCTTCCACTGTTAAACACCGCCAATTTTCGAAATAGTGAATCTCCTTAGCTGATTGTTCGCATCTGGTCATTAGACCACACCTGAAGTCCAATAGCTGGATTCCGGGCAGTCCCTTTGCGATGGAATCACTGGCACGTGTTCCAGAGCGGAATGGTTAGGACGCGTCATTGATGGACAGTCCGACCCCTCGAAAGACAGAGGCGACAACTGAGGGAAATTTTTACTAGATGATTGGCTGATGGATAGCGAACGTGGGCGAATGGAATTTGAGGACGTGGACTTTGGACAGCAAAAAAGTGCCGGTTGGGCTTGAAAGGTAGACTTCTGGATGGCGGATTGCGATTTTGGTGCTCTACCTTGGTGGCGGTTCTGGCTAACACCCTATTAGCGTCTTTTTTTTGAATTAATGGAGAACTTTTTCCCTGAACAGCTTTCACGATACACCTTCAACCTACAAATGTTGTGTAAATAGCGAATATTTAACCTAGATGAGAACAAATTGTTCTCCTGTTAAATTATAAGGCTGTAAATAAAGAATTTATCTGGCATTCCACTCTCTTATTTGATCGTTAGCGATCAAGTTATTACAATAGTGTTAAAGTAATCAGTTTTACTAACATAAAACATCATACTTAATACATGGCATGAATTAATAAAAGAGAATATTTTTGTAATTTAAGTGCATTTTACTGACATTCACTTACTTACAGGAGTATCAATGAGATTCAATAAATATGTCTGTCCTTTATACTCATGAAAAAGAGATACTGTTTGAGCTTTCACTGTAATGCCTCTCTCTCGTTCAACTTGAAGCTTATCCAAAACTTGCTCATTTTTTTTCTTTCTCGAAATATTTCCTAATTTGTAAGAAGAAAATATGAAGTTTATATATTTGTATCAAAATAATTAAAGGAATATTAAAATATACAAATTCATATTAAATTAATTTGAATCTTAAAGCAAAAGTATTTGTAAAGGAGTATAAATGCTCATCTTTCTCTTCTTACATGCAAACTCCTTAAGAAAATTAACTTTCGAGAATTTCAATAATGTATAAGCTATTAATGTGATGAAGAAACTTAAATGAATGAAATAAATATTTCAGATAACACCAATCAAAACTCACATCTCCTTAGATATAAATATTATAAACCATTAGTAATATCCATTTCAATATTCGCAAAATACACTAATAATTCAAACAAATATTTATACAGTAGTAATTCAAACACTAATTATTAAACAAATAATAACAACACAATTACATAGAATAAAAAGGGTAGGAGGAAAATTCAGTTTAAACAATCTTTGATATATTTTAAAAATGCAAATGTCTTATGGTTAATTTTGATGTTAATGCATTACATTAGGCCTTTTTGTAGAATTCTATGGAGTTAGTAAAACTTTTGTAGAATTATATGGGGTATAAAAATAAGTTTTACTTGATTTGGTAACTAAATATATGAAAGGACTTTACAACATTATATTATACATAACTGATAATGATTTAGTCATTCTTGAGAAACTTGGATATTTATTCATTATTTTACCTATTTGTAATACATCATTCTCCTGCCATTACTTTTTACACAAACAATAAATAATTTTGAGAGAGGTAAGAATATCCATAGGATTTTAATTTCATGCAGCTTGATTTACTTATTCTTTGATTGTAGTATTCAGATCAAAGTCCACTGACTTCATTTACTGAAAAGGACCATACTAACCTCAATGGTATATCATTGAAGAATTATTTTATTTGACATCTCTTCATAAAGAATAGAAATGAAAAGAGTAAACTAGCAGATCATAACAGTACTTATTTAAAACACACGAGAAATACTTACAAATTTACATGAAAATGCAACAAATATTATATACATCTCTTTGGAGAATACTAGATTCATACTCTTACAGAAGAAGAAAAATTTCCGTTACTTTTCAAATACCTTTTTTAAGAAAATGCAAGCACCATAATGCTACATATTTTAGAGATTAAAACGCAAATGATAAATTTAAATGAAACATTTTCGCTTTAATGTTTAAATGAGTCATTTTTCTTTGTGTGAAGAGTATTAAAGACATTTTTTACACTCATGTAATTATTAATTCTTTAAGTTGAAAGCGAATTTCGAGATTACAAAGCGCTTTTACCGATGGCCCATCGCATGGCCAAAAGTTTATAAAGAATGTTATATATATATAGTACAATTGAAAAAAAAGAATGAAGATTTAAAAATCACTTGAATATTCATAATATAGAGACAATAATAATAGTATACAAAAAATACTAAACAATCATAGAGTGTGTGATAAAAATTAAAATTTATTGTCCCAAAAATTTCAAAATCATTTTTTTAACTTTCCAATTTTTGAGTAATTTTTCCTCATCACTTCAAAAACTTGATTATTCATACTCAAAATAAGAGTTTGAAGAAATTCTGGCTTTAGAGAGAACCATTGTTGGAAGAGGAGTTTGAGCAATTGTCTTGCTGATATATTCAATCATCTCCAATCAGCAATTTTCCAAATGGTAGTACTTTGAGCGTTTTTTGGTAATCATCGGAAGGCCGACAACCTTTCATAAAAGCAACATCGGTAGTTCTATTATAAGGAAATGCTTTCCACAACATGAGTGAACCTTCTCCTTGTAATCTGATGTAAAACGTTCGTAGTTCCAAGAGAATATCGTGGCAGTAATGTTCTCATTCATCAAAGCCATCTAAATTGAATTATTTTCATCACTGAACAGAACAATTAACCATTCATCTGTCCAATTCATATGATTTCGGACCCACTGAACAAGAGCGTCTTTATGCCGTTTCGGTAATTTCGGCGAACGACGCATTTTGCGGTAATCAAGCAATTTATATACCTGCAGATGTCGATGTACCACACATTTTGGAACAAGAACGGTCACTTCTCTTGATATGAACCGTACCGAATAGGATCTGAGTTGAAACTAATACGAAACGCAGTCTGTCTTGCTGTTAATTGTCTTCTTTGTTTCGCCCATAACGTTTGTTTCGAAATTATCACCTTTTGACAGAATTCGGTAAATACGAAACTTATTGCATCCAGTTTGTTCTTGCAATGCATGCCACAGTTTTCACTTCCCTAGTTTTCCAATGATAGATTTGCCACTTTTGGAAAACTACACGCGGCGAGGCATCATTAATATATAAAAAAAGATGTCGAAAAAGAGAAGACTGCTTCATTTTCATCACAGGGAGCTATTGCATCACAAGTACATAACCTTGAAAAACGCAAATTTGTTTATCAGTACATATATCAGCTTTTAACACCGACTGTCAAAAAAACTCATTCGTACTTATGCTGAAACAAAATAAAAATAGTAATCTAGCAAAAAGTTTTAAAATTTACATTTGATAAAGCTTTGCAGAATAAAGAGAAAATTGCAGGAAACAGATGCAAATCAACAAACCTTTATTTGTATTTAAACAAGGAACTGGAAATAGTATACCATTAAAATTAAAATTTGCTCTGTTAAAGCCTCAATCCTTAAAATTATTCGATTCAAAATTACACTGAAGATTTTTATTCTTCTCTACTTTATCAATTAGTATACAAACTTTAGCGTAGTGCAGAAATCGGCTTTTTAATTTTACAACTTTTTTTATGGTAAATTATTTACTTAATTCTTTTGTAATTCTTCACCCATTCCTAATTCTTTTTCTATTTTTGAGATTGTAATCTTTGCTTTTTTACGTTTATGCAGAGGCGGGGCCAACAATTTTCGGACGGGGAGGTCAAGATATATTCGGTGGGTGGGGGAAATAGCATTTCACAAATTTAACTTTCAATAAAATTAATAGTAATCAATTTCACATTTTACAGGTAATTTGCGTATATAATTAATAAAAACTAATTATGATAAGTAATAATTATTGTACATATGCCTACCAATAATTTTGATAGAGAGACAGTAAGATTTTTTTTGATGAAAAGAAGAAACAAGAAGGAAGATTACAAATAAATTATACCACTTTGATATTGTAAATAAATTTGCACATTATTTTAAAAATTTCATAACAAAATTAAATAATTGCTGAAGCAGTAGAAATTTAATTATTGATTTGTTATTGCACGTATATACATATAATTCACAAAATTTTAAACAATTAAACTGAAAAGCATATCTTTTCATTTTAATTCAATTTATGGTTATTATTTATATATTAATGATTTACTCTGTTTCGATTGCTAAACTCAATTTTCAAAAAAATAATCCTTTTTAAAAGATTCACTGAAATTTAATACATTAGAAACAGGAAAAACTCACGTAAATCAAATATATAATGATGTTAAAGTTTATTATATATATATATATATATAGAGAGAGAGAGAGAGAGAGAGAGAGAGAATTTAATTAGCGGCCAATACTATTTCATATTTAGTTTCATTTTGTAGTAATCTGTATATCGCTGGTCCAAAGCCTAAGACGCGTGACGTCAAGTGTGAGAAAAAGCGAACTACGCATTCGCTCGGCAAACGGAGACAGAGGATGGTCGTTCGATTCGATAATATGAATCTTTAATACGCAACAGTGGCACATGGTTTTGCCATGAAACACTTGATTTGGCTTCAACCTTGGTGGCATCTATAGGTGATACTTTTTTCTCTATTGTAAATAGCCTGTCCTGTCATAATTCTTAATGTCTTTTCTTTATTCTTTGCTGTAAATAAATTTACCGTTTTTATTTAAAAGCTTCTCTTTAATCAGTGACCCTAGACACTCATCTAAATGTGGTTGAATGGCCATTTTGTCCCATCCAATTCTTACAAACTTGGGGGCACGGCCCCGGGATTTGAAACTCAAATTTAATTAATTTCTTTTTCGGGCTAAACTCTTTAGTTTTCTTTTTTTAAAAGCAGCTTAAGAAATATAATTTCCTTTTAGTATTTCATACGTCATTAACATTAAACTCATCGGACGAATGACCCTAATCTCAACGAAAAAGAATTTTGAGTCGTGTCATACTGACACAGTAATTTTTCCCATCCCGAAAATCGTTCGTCAATGCGTTCCTAAGAGATAAAAAATAAGTGAAGTCGTCCCGACCATCGCAAGAGTTTCTTGTAACCACATTGGCTTCCTACCGAAAAGAATTTTCGTGCGTCATCATTTTTCTCATCCCGAAAATGGTTCATCGTTGTATTCCAATCAAATGATGAAATTACAGTAAAGTCGTCCCAACGATCGCAAGAAAATTTTCGCACGTCAGCAAATTAGAAAATGTGTCGTCCTGACATCCAGTCCTGAAAATAAATCAGCTTCTGACCTCTTCAAGTCTGTGATTTCCAGAGTTAGTTTTAAATACAAACTCGTACAGGACGCCGACCCCTGTACTGAGTATAATTTATCATTTACTCAGAAATCTTCAGCAAAAATCCGCATTCGAATCTAGTGAAGAAAGTTAGTGTGTGTTTTTCTTATTTCTAGCACGAAAAAATTCATCAGTTTTGTTTTGGTCGTCCTCTTCGATCCCAGACAAGCGCCATAACATCTGTGCATTTTTGTTTTGTTTTGTTAAACTTCAACAGCATCCAGCATTTGATTCATTGAAATAAAACATTCCTTCCTGTTTGAAAACTCCAAGATACCTCGCCGTCTGTAAAATATTTTTGTACTATTTAATAATCTCTAAGTTGCTTTTCTTTTAATAGCATATTCATCGTTGCTATTTTAGATATTGAAGTATTTGTGTTGTTTTGATACTTAATTTCAATCATTGAAAGAGCTTAAAAATTAAGATTATCTTATTAAGGTATTCTAAATAGTGATTTTGAAAAAGTTGTTGTATTTTATGTAAGCACAAATTAATTTAACGCATTAGACATTTCTTGTTCCTTAACTTTACTAATCGAATCTAAAACTTAATAATCGTTCTGATAGAAGTTTATGTGCCCTTGAACGAGCGCCAAGTTTCATTAAGTATTCGTAATCTCGGTCGCTCCCAAAGCGATCAGTTTAAACAAGTATTGAATATGTTTTGTTTTCATTATTTCTCCTTTTCGAATAACGAAAAACTGTTCTGATTTATTTTATTTTTAGAGTACTGATTCAGCCCATCCGATCTTTTAATCGTACAAAGTGTGCACTTATATTTCCAATTCTAAGAACGTTATTTTTATGGTGAAGTTTTTTTAAAAAGATAATATGTCGTCAACATTTAACTCAAATTTAATAGAATTGTTTGCTGTATTTACCTTTTTTTACTAATTGTGCATATATACTTAAATTAACAATCGAAATATTTAGAATTTAATTTCTTTCTTTATGCGAAGCTTACATCTAAAAAATAAACGCATAAAGTTATTTTGAACATAAATATTTTTACTCCATTGCTGAAAATTACTCATGGTTTTCTAATAAAGAATTTTATTTACTATTCATTCCAATAGCATTTTAAATTAGAGAAATCTAATGATAAAAATACTTTTATATATTAATACTGAAGATAATTTATTTACTTTGTTAACTGTTTAAATTCAAGCAATATTTTTGAAGTAATTTTGGGCTTTCTTACATTACAGTTCATTTATTGCCATTAGCATTATTTTGAAAGTTATTATTAGTGTTATTTTTTCAATCTTTAATTTCAGTTGTGTAAAAATATTTTGTGCATTTTAAGACTTGGTTTTAAGGAATTAGTTTTAAATTACCCAAAGATTAATTTTTAATTTCAAGTTTAAAGCAAAACTAATTTAATTTGTCTTCTATCTAAACACGCAGAAGTATAGAGAATTAAAAGACAAAAAAGAAGGTTTGATAGCTCTCGCGAATCAATTCGGCGTAACTGTTGAAGCAGTTTTGACGAAACCCAAAATTAAAGATCTGATTTTAAAAAGCGGTGGGGAAAGTCAGAAGTCAAAACAAAAGGGTCTTTTCAGCAAGATATCGAATTCGATGGACAAAAATATTCTCTGACATGGCATGTGGTACTTACTTCATATTTAGATTTTCTGGCAATTATTGGGTCTGACATTTTAGAACAAGCCCCACTTGACTTTACCAAGAAGGAGTTAAATTTCGAAGAAGAGAAGATGTAGAAATATTTTCCATGCATGCGCAGCTATACGAGGCAAGACTACAAGACGAAATAGAGCACATTTCTAATCCAGAAATAAGAAAAGAATTATCGGAACTAATTTCCAGTTACAAGCCAGAAAAAATTGAAACTACAGATTTATCCATGAGAATAATTTTAAAAGATGTCATTCCAGTCTAATAACTTGCATGAAGACTTTCATTTCCTGAGAATCAAGCCGTGAATAAACAAATCGACGAATGATTAGAACAAGGGATAATCAGAACAAGCTCATCTGAGTCCGATCGTATTAGTAAAGAAGAAAGATGGTACTACTAAGTTATGTGTTGATTATAGAAAAATAAACAAAAAGCTCGTCTAAGACCGTTTCCCATTGCCATTGATAGAAAATGTATGGAAAAAACTCCAAGAAGCTAAAGTATTCACTGCCCTTGATTTAAAAAACGGATTTTTTCACGTCGGCGTAAACGAAAACTGTAAACAGTTTACTTTTTTTTGCAGTTCCTGATGGACAATTCGAATTCAACAAGGTACCTTTGGGTTTGAGTACCAGTCCTAGCGTGTTCCAGAGGTACGTGTATTGTATTTTCCGAGAACTTATGCGTAAAGGCATTGTAATAATCTACATGGACGACCTAATAATTCCAGCTAAAGACGAATTTGAAGGGCTCGAAAAGTTAAAGCAATTCAAGTAGCGTCCAAATATGGCTAAGAAATAAAATTTCAAAAATGTCAATTTTTGCAGAAGAGAGTAGAGTTTTTCGCTCACATAGTAGAAAACGGGACAATTCGTTCATTTACAGCAAAAACGTTAGCAGTAAAAAAATTTCCAGTACCGACAATGGTCAAACAGGCTGTAGATTATTCAATAACCGGTTTTGCCCAGAAAACTGGGCCTAACCGGTTATTTTCGAAAGTTCATTCCACAATATTCAAAGATAGCGAAACTACTGAGTCACCTGACTAGAAAGGATACACCATTTATGTTTAATCAGCTGCAGTTCGAAGCATTCGAAAAGCTAAAGAAAATATTAACAGAAGGTCCAGTGTTAACTATATTTCGACATGGAAGAAAAACAGAATTACATACGGACGCAAGTCAACATGGGTATGGAGCCATTTTACTGCAAGAAGGCGAAGATAGAAAATTGCATTCTGTCCAATACATGTCTCAAAAAACCCCTCCAGCGGAAAAAAAAATATAGCAGCTATGAATTAGAAGTCCTCGTCATTGTCACAGCACTTAAGAAATTCCGCATCTACCTTTTAGGTAATCACTTCAAGATTGTGACAGACAGTTCCGCTTTCCAAAAGACTATGGATAAAAAAGACTTAGTCACTCGAATAGCCAGATGGGCACTTCTTTTAGAACTGCGTAACATGTATAGCAAATCAGAAAATATATCAAATCATTAGCAAATAAGAAAACGAGGAAGAAGGAAGGATTTTTAAACCTTATTCCTAAAGAAGATATACCTCTAAGTACTTATCAAGCCGATTTTATAGGTCCTATGCCATCCACGAACAAGAAATGTCAACATATCTTAACAGTTGTTGACGCATTTACTAAATTTACACGGCTATATCCTGTCAAATATGCTTCTACTGAGGACGCACTTGACAAACTAAGACTACAACAGAAAGCGTTTAGTAATCCAAAGAGAATAATCACTGATAGAGGATCAGCATTTACCTCTGCAGCCTTTAGTGACTAATGTAACGAAGGGAAAATCCAACATCTACAAATTGCAACCTGAGTACCTCGAGAAAACGGCCAAGTAGAAAGAATACATCGAACATTTATACCTGTCTTGACCAACTTATCCACTGATGACCCCAAAAAATGGTACAAGCATGTAGACAGACTACAGAGAATCTTCAACAGTACCTCAAACCGCAGTACCAAATGGACGCCTTTTGAACTGATAATTGGCACTCCTATGAGGAATAAAGAAGACCTTCGAGTACGAGACTTACTGTTGGAAGAATTTATGGAAGAATTACAAGAACAGAGAGATCTACTTTGAAAGGACGCAAAAGCAAACATCCAGAAAAAATACAGGCCCAAAATAAGAACTACGACAGAAAGCGCAAGAAAGCCCCAGTATATCAGAAAGGGGATTTGGTAGCCATTCAACGAACTCAATTCGGAATTGAACTAAAGTTAAGACCTAGGTTTTTGAGACCATACAAAATTATTAAAGTAAAACTGAGAGATCGGTATGATGTTCAGAAAGCAGGCGATTATGAAGGTCCTAATATGACCACATCATCTGCTGATTTGATGAAATTTTATACACCAGGCTGAATAAAACGAAATCAGTGCGATAGTTAATTAACTATTTTATTCTGTAATATATTTCATTTTTATGTATATTTTAATATTCTAACAATTTTAATTCAATGAATATACACATTTTTTCATGCTTCGTGCATTATATTTTCATTTTGTAGTGAACTTTTAAATTTTGCATTTATATTTTCAATGTTTTTTCCAGTGATGTAATCAGCAAAATGTTACTGCTAGTGTTATGTGCCTACCTCTTAAGAATTGATATACTTAAAGTGAATTTCAGAATTTGTGTTTTGTATAACAGTTTGGTCGAGTTTAATTTAATATCAATCTTGAGTTCCAGTATGTAAATAACGATGAGATCATCGTTCTATCAGGATTGGCCGAGTTGTAGAGATTTAATTAGTGGCCATTACTATTCCATATTTAGTTTCATTTTGTTGTAATAGATGGTACCATGGATACCGCTGACCCAAAGTCTAAGACGTGTGGCGTCAAGTTTGAGAAAAGGCATTCCCTCGGCAAACGGAGACAGAGGAGACGATTCGATAATATGAATCTTTAATACGCGACAGTGGCACTCACCTCATAGAAAGCAGCTTTCTATTTAGGATATAGTATTTTTAAATCTGTCTAGTAACTGCTTTGATTGAAAATAACCTTTGAAAAGAGAAGGTGGGGTTTTTTCCTTCTCTGTGCATTCGATTGAGATATTTAACCAATCGGCGCTGAAGGGATCGAGTGATTTAACAACTAAACTTCCCTCGGCCATAAATTTACGGTCGGCCTATTTAAACCCCCCTTTTAACAGATGTGGGGCATTATCAAATTACAACAGCTAGGCAAATGCTTCCGTGTACACATAAGATATTGCGTTATAGTAGTTTACACAAGAAGAAAAGTGCACTGTCAAAGCTTCAGAGCAAAGTTCCTAATAATTTATTCTAGAATGGCGTGTATTTCACTGCGGAGGAAGAAAACTCAATAAACTATAATTTTCATGTTCATATTTTTCTAATGTTAAATATATACATTAAATAATATGGAAATATCCGAATTACATAAGTATGTATATTTTTCTTACGTTAAAATACAAAAAACATGTTTTTGACATTAAAAAATACATGCAGTTTTTCAAAACGCTATTACATCTTCTTTTTCATCCAAGCAATTCTTATGAATGATGTAGAATGCTTTTTAAAATTCCGATGCTGACGAAAATCAAAATTGTATATTTTTCAAAATAAAGAATAAAAAGCAGTTCCAATTTTTTCTTCTTCGAGAAACGAATTATTCGTATTCATGTTATAGGAATATGACAGTTCTTAAATTTCAAGAAAGAATTTATGATCTGAATAATTTAATTTTTGAAATGTTTATATAACTTGTATCAATATGTAACGCGTATCTATATTTAAAGTTGCTAACACGTTAGAATTTAAAAATGAAAATATTTCTTTTTTAAATTTAATTCCACGAACTTAATTGCTAGACAAATTCCTTCATGGAGCAATATATATCCCTTACAGGAGAAGGAAATTTCATAATTGAGATAGCAAGAATGAAAGAGTTTTATTCATTTTTAAAAAAGAAA
>JAPMOQ010057673.1:5321329-5334749 GCA_026543055.1 Argiope trifasciata
ATCCATAAAAATCCCATCGTTGTGTGGGTACGTGAAGTCCATGAATGACTACAAGTGATCTGCAAGCAGCTGAACATAACCATTTCCAGTCAATGATCGGTTCAGTTGCACTAGAGTACCCGTTCCATGCCATGTAAAAACAGCCCACACCATTATGCAGCCACCACCAGCTTGAACAGTGCCTTGCTGACAGTTTGGGTATATGGCTTCGTGGGGTCTGCGCCACACTCGAACTCAACCGTCAGCTCGTAACAACTGAAATCGTGACTCATCCGACCACGCCACGGTTTTCCACTGGTCTAGGGACCAGTCGATATGCTCACGAGCCCAGGAGAGTCGCTGCAGGCGATGTCGAGCTGTCAGTAAAGGCACTCGAGTCGGTCTTCTGCTATCATAGCCCAAGGAAGACAAATTTCGCCGCACAGTCCTATCGTACACGTCCCTCGCACGTCCCACATTGATTCCTGCAGTTATTTGACGAAGTGTTGCGTGTCTATTAACACTGACCATTCTACGCAGACGTCGGCGGTCTCGGTCGTTAAGTGCAGGTGGTCGCCCACTGCGCTGTCCATGATGGGATGTGATGCCTGAAATTTCATACTCTCGGCACACTCTTGATACTGTGGATCTCGGAATGTTGAATTCACTAACGATATCCGCAATGGAATGACCCATGCGTCTAGCTCCAACTAACACTCCACGTTCAAAGTCTGTTAATTCTCGTCGTGCCGCCATAAATCACGAAAAACCTGTTCATATGAATAACTTGAACACAAATGAAAGCTCTGGAAAACGAACTGCTCATTTATACTTTTTCACTGCGATACTACTGCCATCTGTATATTTGCACATTGCTATCCCATGACTTTTGTCACTTCAGTGTATATATATATATATATATATATATCGAAATAGCAGAAGTGAAAATGTAGAAAACTTGGTTGAGGAATTTAGATGCTATTTTTTAATTCTGTAACGGATACTGATATTGCATGGATAGAAGACAGATTAAAAAGTATAACAAATTAATCACTGGCATAAAAGCTTTAGAAAAAAAAATTAGAAAATTGTTCCAAAAACTTTGCAACGTTATATAATAAATATGTAAATGGAAACTTAATCCAAATAATTACTTGTTGTGGGATTTGATTTGGAATGAGAGGAATGCAAATAACGCTCAACACATACTGCAATATATACTAATTAATAATTATGATTTATTTCTAAATGTGTAATAACTGTTTCAATTTTTTCTTGCATTGACAGATTTTATAATAAGTGTTGAACCTTCTCTCAGTAAATTAAAATTAATAATTGATTATCTTCAGTCAAGCATATGGGTATAATGTTTAAACGCACTTGCTCTACTAAAAAGTATTGGGGAAAAAACTATAACTCTCCTAAAGTAATTATTAGCAAAAACAAAATCATGCATTAAATAAATATGCAAATGTTCGTGTGTGTGTTCGTGTTTTTGTTTTATTACACTAAGCTAAAAAATTTAGGGACCCGATTTCTTGCATCCGAGCCCTTTCAAAAGGAAGGACCTATCTGCTCACAATATATAATCATAGAATTTTTTTTTTTTGAGTCCATCAATGTTCAAAATTGTAAAAATATAAAATTATACCATAACAAACTTAAAATTAAAACATTTTTCATAATGCAAAAATAATTCAGGGTGTTAATGAAACTAGGAATCAACTATTATTTTGTTATTTGTGGTCCAATGTTTTAAATTGTATCTAAAAATGTGGAGTTTGATAGCAAAAACAGCAAAAATTTGTGTAATAACTTATATTGCAATTGTTGACTTTAGAACAATGCCACATTTAAATTTAGTCTGTAATAGTTTATTAAAAATAGTGTTACATCTAAACATGCACATCGGAATCGGTACCTAATTGAATATCTGCATTCGATTTGTCTTGAACCTAATAGTTTTAAGACTGTTTTTCTCAGTGTTTCAAAAGCTTAGTGCTATGTTAGTGATGCAGTTTGAATAATTTTCAATTCAAATTTTACTTTGAAGAATAAAGACTATTTTAAAGAAAGAAGATTATCTCATTTTGTATATATAATACAACATATTTGAAACGGACATGTTGCAAATGTGCTGATTTGAATAATTTTATAGGTAGTTTCAGAATAATGAAATAAATTAAATATATTGCTTTTTTTGGGGGGTGGGGGTATTTATATGTTTACAACAAGTAAAAAATACCCAAATCCAATATATAAGACAAAAATAATAGTAGTTTAGATAACTGAAATGAAATAAGAGCTTTAGAGCAAGAAATTTTAAGCTTATAAAGCATATATTATCACAGCAGTTATATTATAGTTATATCATTTTATTAGATTTTGTCATTCATCATGAATGATTTGATATGAGCTCTATCAGAATTTTATCAGAGGGCATATTATAAAGCTTTATCTTGTAACAAACTACATTCTTTTGTCCATTAGTATATGAGACAGAGGAATTAGTGAGTCCATTATAGAGTGAGACACTAATTAACATATTGTATTGATTTGCCGAACTTCCAAAGAGAATTTAAGAGACTTAAAGTTATTGAATTTTATTGTTGCTATCTTTTACAATGAAAATTTTTAAAGACTCCTATGGTATATAAATATGTAGTCATCATCATCTTGATTTTAATATATTTACAATGTTTCCTTCTGTTAATGAATTATAAATATGAAATATGTTTTATGTAAAGATAGGGCTTATTCTACTGTACAGAGAAATTCAAACAATGTTTTTTCTACAAACTTTACTCATAACGATATAATTTCAGAGAAATAACATGTTGTGTTTCAGAATATCATAAAGTATAACAGTATTTGAATGAAATGTAGTATTTTAGTTTTAAAGCAAATCTATTGGTTCAATTTATTATACATGACATTTTTAAAAATAGTCTTGTTTAGGAAACCAATATATTATTTAGATTCCCATTAAATGACAAAACTGACAACAATAGCAAGTTTTAAAATTATAGCATGTTTCTTAAATAAAAGGTTTTTATACAGTTTCAAATCTTATAATTTTAAGAACTTTATACAAGTTGATATATATTAAAAACAGGCTCCATTTAAATGATAATAAATTATACTGCAATCTTTTTTAGTTCAATTCTTTATAAGGTAAATAGGAATAGTATTTTAGGGATTTAAGAAAGGAAAACAAAGAACAAATAATAACCTAATGAAGAAGTTGAAGTTACAGTATAACATATCAATTGTTTAAGTCATCATATCAATTAAATAAATAGTTTGGTAAAATATCACAGAAATCTCAAGAAGTTAAATCTTTACAAATAACATATTAATCTTATTATTAAAGGGAACAATTTAGAATTATTATATTTAAAAACCCTGATTTAATAGTTGATACAATAATTAGATGTGTAACTGCTTAGACTTCATTCTACACAAACTGACTATTTTCTGCCATAATAAGCATGCTTTTAAGTACTTAAAAAGTAAAAGTAAAAATCGGCATGAACAGATTAGTTTTGATGAGAGAACTATGCATCATAAGGAAATTTATTATGATGGAAAAGAAAATATTCAATGTTATACAAATATAAACAGAGAATATAGCCAACAATTGATGAATAGTTTTCACAAACACCATAATGAAGTTATTTAAAATATTTTTTCAGCAAATTTCTAATGAAAATCCAACTAAAGTACTTTCATTATATATCTGAAATTACTTTACTATATTACACTTAGCTGCTTCAAAGAGTGCAATTTCATTAACAATTCAATACTTTAAAAGAAAAAAATAAGATAAAGAGAAACAAATCTAAGGTATTCAAATCTGCAAATTCATTAATTCTGCAGATAAAGTTTGTTTCCTTTGAGAAATTTTGTTAGCTTTCAATTGTTCACTTTTCTCACTAATAGTTTTTCACAGTGTATCAGATTTTGCTAATAAAGAAGAGCTTCTGGTTTGTTTCGCTTTTTCGGCAAATGTATTACAGACATGACTCAGTCTTGAAACAAGAAAGGTTGAAATTTATAAAATAATTGATCTTGCCAGCACAAAGAGGTGAAATAAGTGTGATAAACTGAATATAAAAATGAATAGATTTATACAAGAAATGAGATCGTAAAATGCAGTTGAATTATTATAACAACAACAAAAAAATCACTCTCAAGATTAATAAAAATTTGATTCTGAAAATGTCAAAATCTGTATTTCAATGAAAATATGTCATATCTGATATCGGGTTTGCATGCTATGCACTAGGGCCCCACGATTGAGACAGCCTCAACATGATGCAGAGCTGAAATAATGTTCTGAACAGAAACAGCAGAATGAAAAGAAGAGAGGGAGAAATCTAATTGGAGCAGTCAATGGGTTTGAAAGTGTTTAATATTGTTAGATCTAAATATGTACATGCCCAGGAAGTATCCCTCTGGGAGTTAAGATCCGGTTCCAAAAAAGAAAATTAACAGAAAAGGAAAAAAGAGAGAGAAATAAAAAATGGCTTTAAAAAATCAAATGGTGACATGTAGCTTCGAAGCTGGTTGATTATTTTTTATTATCATCAGCATGAGATGTGAAATTTTGTTTTCGAAATAGATTATTTTCCAGAGGAAATGAAAAATTGGGGTTTATAATAAGTGGAGAAAGTCATCATCTGTGATTCAAGATTATGAGTATTCTATTTAGCATTTAATTCATTTATTGCTTAGTAAGAATCAATGAAAAGATAAAATTTATGTTCGACTATAATCACAATAATATAGCAGTATTCAAAACTACAAGTCTATTGGATTCATTGCAAGAAACATTTATTTGATGACACTTATTTAATATTTAATATTATAGTTTACAATATTGTACAAAATCAGCACAATGAATAAACTATTTCAAATAAAAACAATTGTCCTTGATTGGACTTTTAATTTAAAAAATAAAATTAAAACTGAAATACAAAATTTAACTCAATTTTGGACAAAGCAAAAGTGGTCACATGTCATTTGAATCGTTCAGGACATTTTCATGAAAAATGAATTTGAAAAAAGAGAAAAACTATATTTTGAAATAGTGGATGATGAAATTACAGTAAACATGGTAGAGGAATTTAGATATTATTTGTTAACTTTGTATTACTGAAATAGATACAAGATAGATTAAAATGTGTTTCAAATTAAGTGCTGATATAAAAATTTTAGAAAAACATCAATTAGAGAAATATTCCAAAAATTTTGTAATGTTTTATGATAACTATTTAGAGGAAAACCTAATCGACGTAATTGTTCTGTTAAGAGATTTAATTTTGAATGAAAGAGATGTAAATTGTGCTCAATAAATTTTAAATGTACACTAATTAATAGTTATAAGAATTTATTTCTAAATGTATTAACTGTGTTAAAAGTTATCTTTACATTGCCAGTAAGTATAATAAATGTTAAATGCTCTTTCTTCAAATTAAAATGAATAAAGAATTGTATTTAGCCAAAAATGTGTGCAAAATACATAAATGCACTTGCAGCACTGAGCTTTAAAAAAAGAAACTGCAAAGAATTGTGTCTTTCCTGAAGTAATTAATAGCAAAAACAAAAACTCACATTAAATAAACATGTAATAATATTATGCATTCATGTTTTCTTTTCTTTGTAAAATATTTTAGGAACAAAATGTCTTGCTACCAGTCCCCTTTATAGAAAAGGCTGGCTTTTTTTCCCTATAAGAGTCATCTTGTTGAAATATTTGTAAACCCGGCTGAAGAAGCAATTTTTCCACATTATTAAAAGTCTTCTAGAAACTATGCTTCACATACAATGTTTCATGATTGTTGCTTCTACTGTCTACACCTGCAAATTAAACACAGTACCTTAATGCACTTCTCCATCTTTTAAATAGTTTTTCACAGCATTGAAGATATCATCATATTTCTTCAATGATCATATTTAGCGATGTATACATACATCTCCTGCCATGGAACAGCACCAATACTACTGAAATAGATACAGAATGTCTAGCATCTTTTGCTAACTGAGCAGATAATATGATTCAAAATATGAGAGTAAGAATTGCAAACTGAAAAAGAAAAAATTACAAGGAATCACTGAAAAGGGCAGTCGTCTATTTCTCACCATCATTCTATAAATGTATTATTACAAGCATATTGTAATCTCTGGCTAATGTGAAGTTTAAGAATCATCATTTATGAATAATTTTTTTTCATGAAACATCCAGCCAGAATCTAAAATTCCTCCACGAACAGTATTCTTTAACACTTATCAACAAGAAGTAATGTCAATCTAATATTTTCTGACTTGAAGTCATTCTTTGTAACCAGCTCATTGTGAATATTCATCACAGGTGGTCATCCTGAACATGGTTTGATATGGCATCTTACACAAGAAATCCTACTTTTAGAGCAATTTAAAAGTTTTGAGACTTCCTTAAACAATCTTACTAAGAAATTTCAAATTTAGGATTTTAGTCACTTCTTCACTTAAAAGCTTTATGCATATTGGAACACAGAACACACAAACCAATTTCCTTTTCTTATAATGCATTTATTAAGCTCTGAACTGACATCATGATTAACAATAACACATTTGTAAAAAATTGCTTTTGTCTATAAAATTTTGGTACAGATTATTCTACAATTTAAAAACTGGCATTAAATATACAAAGTAGAATTGCAATTTTTAAAAATATATATAATGGACTTAACATATCTGTACAGAAAATTACGATGATATATATCATACACAACAACAACAAAAAAAGCAAAATCCAATATATTTTTGGAATATCAATCATGTTATTTCATGTTATTTTTCTCATACTATCGATAATTTCCTAAACTGCAGAAAAAAACCTTTATCTTGATCTCTCAACTCACTGACTTTCTGCCAGAGCTGAAAGATCAGTATCTCAAAGAAAATGCATTCATATAATTTGGCAGATTTAGAGTAAGAAAATAATGCAGTGTTTTTTTTTAATTTTTAAAAAGAAAAATAAACACCTAAATAAAAAGATGCATTTTTAATGCCCTTATATAAATACCATTAAAAATTTGTTTTTAAAGATTTTTATCATCACTACTCATCCAATAACTATGCAAAATAAATTGCATATCCTTTTGCTTAAAACAACAGTGAGTTGTAAAGTTACACATAAAATTCTGCATGAAACAGTTTAAATATTCTTATTAAAAATTAAAATAGCCTCTGTTATATCCTACCACTTCAAAAAAATAATTAATAAAAATTGGGATGTATTTTCTAAAGCTGCCTTATATTATTAGAAAAAGAAACATAAGATTCATACATGAGACAAACATAGATTAATGAAAAACAAAAGAAAAATAAATATGAAAAGGTTTCTAGGTATAAATGAAAAAAAAAAAAAGTGCAATAAATATAAAATATATTATCTTACAGGTCAAAACTTTACCTGTTACTGTAGAGTATTCTTGAATTAATCATTTTTAAATGGTGTCCAAAATTAAAATATAGCATTTTCTCAGAAAGTGAAAACATTGTCAAAGAATTCTGTAAGGTATATATTTCTTCAAAATAAGCAGCAGAATGAGAGAAAAAAAACAGGCGATAGGAATTAGTTATTAATTACAGTAAAATATCCGAAATAAATGAACTAATTTAGCACAAAATTATAAAAGTAGTGTTAATCATACAATTTCCAAAAATTATCCATCAAATAAATATACTGTTTGCATTTGTTTTGAAGTCTTGCAGAAGTTTCGGTAGCGGGCAAAATAAACAAAAACTTCTGCGAAACAGTGACGGTTACCACTTTCTGCATTAAAATTATGGTCTTCACTGTTAAGTATTGAAATTTTTATATCAGTCCGAGATTTATTTAATCCGTATCTAAGAATTTTATGATATTTTTTTAAATCTTTGAGATCAGTAACACTGCTTGTAGTGATATATTTACGTTACGCCTTTTGGCATCACTGTGTATTATTTGAATCAATCGGTTGCTAGCGTTGCATTCTAGTTGATTAAAGCCTAGTTTTGGTTTTCAGAACGTTTATCTTTTATTGCAATTTAATTAACTAGAATCTGTTTGCACTGCCTCATTACTTGATTCAGCAAGATGGAGCAACTTTTAAAACGCGAAAAATTCGATATTGATCCTACATGTGTGAGAGCTGAAACGAGGGGGAAACACTGGAAAAGAATATTCGCTGATTTCCTTGAACAGGTAAACCCTGTTACGGACGATAACAAACTTCAATTAATGTGTAACTATGTCTCCTCTAATGTTTTTCGGCATATTATTGACTCAGAAAAATACTCTGACGCTATTGAATTATTCGATTCACAATTCAGCGCCAAACGAAATGAAATTTTCGCCAGACATTGCCTAGCATCTAGAGCTCAACAAACGGGAGAATTTATCGACGAATATCTCCAGATATTGAAACAGATGAGCAAATATTGTGAATTTAAAGCGTTAACAGCCGATCAAAATAGAGATGAGTATATAAGGGACGCTTTTATCCGACGAATTAAGGGGCCGCGGTTGCCTGGTAGTAAGATCTCGGTTTCGGAACCGGAGGGTTTCAGGTTCGAGACTCGATTCCACCGAAGAACCGTCGTGTGAGGGGGTCTCTTGCACATTAAATCTGTCAGGTCAAATGTCCTCCCGTTGGTGTGGTGTGGTGTGGTATGGAGAGGGGGGTGCCAGTTCAGGTGTCGTCCTCGTCATCTGACCGTGGTTCAAAATTATGAGGTCCGTCTCAAAATAGCCCTCGTGTTGCTTTAAACGGGATGTTAATATAACTAAACTAAACTAAACTAAACTAAACCGAGGAATTAAGAGTTCCCGTATGCGGGAAAGACTCTTGGAAAACGCCACAATTACACTAGAAAAAGTAACGATGATCATTCTAGATAGCTTGAACTAGCTGAGCTACATTCCGCATCTTATTCAAATATGTTTAATACAACTCCAGTTGCTGCCATCGATCACACAGAGGATAATTTAGAAGAAACCCAACGGACTTCAGCTATTTTAACAAGCACCGAAAAATGCTTTTTTTGAGGAAACGAACGACAGCCAAAGAAGTTATCTGCAGAAAGTGTGGCAAGAAAGGACATTACCTACGAGTGTGTAAATCAAGACAAACACGGCCAAGCATAAATACTACAGCCTCTACATTGCTTTTGGCTTCTTCTATAGCAATACCACATTGTCTCCAGAAATCGATAACTACAGTGATAGTAAATGGAGTAAAATTAAATGCGCTTATTGATACCCGTAGCTCTCTTTCTTTCCTGAATGAACGTCATGTGAAAAAATGCAAAATTGTCTTAAAACCATACTTTGGTAAAATAACCATGGCTAACTCATCCTTGACTTCGGATATTACTGGATGTGGTTTACTTACCTTAAAGATGCAGGCTCATACATATTTTAATATTGAAGTGCTAATCATGAAAAATCTGTGTGCCGCCTTTCTGATTGGGCATGATCTTCTAAAAAGACATTCTTCAATAGAAATTGAATTCTGCGGTGACAGATCACCCCTTAAAATATGCTCATTGGCTACTGCCTTAGTCCCACCTGCATCTTTATTTGCAAATCTTAGACCAGATTGCAAACCCATTATAACTAAATCAAGTCGACATACAGATGCAAACAAAGTATTCATTGCTAATGAAGTGGAAAAAATGCTCAAAGAAGCAGTGATTGAGCCTAGTAACTCACCATGGCGTGCCCAGGTTTTGTAGTAAAGGGAGAAAATCACATACCGATAATGGTTGTTGATTATTCACAAATCATTAACAGATTTACAATGCTAGACGCCTACCCTCCCCCAAGAATAGATTAATTGATTCAGAAAGTATCTCAATATAAAGTATTTTGTACTATTGACCTCAAGAGTGCCTACCACCAAGTGCCCATTCTAGAATCCGACAAACAGTATACAGCCTTTGAAGCCGCAGGAAAACTTTATCGATTCCGGATAATCCCTTTTGGGGTCACTAATGGTGTCCCAGCTTTCTAGAGGAACATAGACAGCATAATCAAAGATGAAAAACTGGAAGGCACTTTTCCACATCTTGATGATGTAACTGTCTGTGGTCGCGATCAATCTGAACATGACCAAAATTTGAAGAGATTTTTGGACGTAGTAAAAAAATATAGCTTGTCAATAAATCAGGATAAGTGTAATTTATCAACAAAGCGTGTAAAGTTATTAGAATATATCATTGAAAATAAGATTATTAAACCGGATCCCAATAGGCTCGCACCACTGATGAACTTACCTATACCAAATAACGTGGCAACCCTTCAAAGGACTTTAGGTGTGTTCGTCCAATATTGCCGTTGGATTCCCAGATTTTCAGAGAAAATTCGACCACTTACGAAAGGAGCATTCCCTCTTTCTGAAGAGCTAAGGAAATATTCAGATCACTCAAAAAAGACGTAGCAGAGGCTTCGTTCTCTGCGATTGAGGACAATATACCCTTTAGAGTTGAAACTGATGCTTCAGAGTTCACCATTGGGGCAATTCTCAGTCAAGCAGAACGTCCCATAGCCTTCTTTTCAAGAACACTCAATGCAGCTAAACAAAGGCACTCCTCAGTGGAGAAAGAGGCTTATGCAATTGTGGAGTCTTTGAGAAACTGGAGGCACTACCTGATCGGAAGACATTTTGAAGTCATCAGAGATCAGTCAGTTTCATGTTTGACCAGCATCACTCCAGTAAAATAAAAAAAATGAAAAAATTATGAGATGGCGACTCTAATTGCCTAACTTAAAATTTGATATAATTTACCGTCCAGGAAAATGTAACACAACTGCAGACACAATGTCGAGAATAACAGCAGCAATATATCCAGAGACCGGAACAAATCTTAAAGAATTGCACGATGCTTTATGTCACCCTGGCATAACTCGGATGTACCCCTGGATTAGAGCTAAAAATTTACCCTTCACATTAGATGACATCAAGAAAGTAGCTAATTCTTGCTCTTGTTGCAATGAATTAAACCCGCGTTTTTACAAGAATGAAGGGCATCTAAAAAAAGCTACTTCCCCCCTTGAAAGGCTAAACATAGATTTCAAGGGGCCTCTACCTACCTCATTCAAGAATCGTTTCCTCTTGACAATAGTTGATGAATTCTCAAGATTCCCATTTGCATTCCCTTGTACAGATATTTCTGCTTCTACTGTAATAAAAGTATTGACGAATATGTTCTCCCTCTTCGGGACACAGGCATACATTCATTCAGATAGAGGAGCTTTGTTCATGTCACATGAACTTAAAATATTTCTCAACTCTCTGGGAGTTGCAACGAGTAGAACTACGGCGTACAACCCTAGAGGAAATGGATAAGTCAAGAGATACAATGGTATTGTATGGAAGACGGTACTTCTGGCCTTGAAATCAAAAGGTATGGAGACAGAACGATGGGAAGAAGTCCTTCAGCCAGCACTTCACTCCATCAGATCACTGCTGTGCACAGTTACAAATGCTACTCCTCATGAACGCATGTTCAATCATCCCAGGAGATCTTTTAATGGTTGGTCTTTGCCTACATGGTTGACCAGATCTGGTTCTAATGAAAAATCATGTGCGGCATAACAAATATGATATTATCGTGCAGGAAATGGATCTAATTGAAGCTAATCCAGACTATGCACATGTAAAGTTGTCTGATGGACAGGAATCAAGTGTTTCTGTTAGACATTTGGCGTCAGAAGGTGACTTAGAAGTAAAGCATCCCGGGACAAACCTACACCCACCGCAAGCTGACTCTGGAGAACATTCACCAAAACTTGCGCCGTGTCCTCCGAAGAACGTTAGTTATTGAAGAACAAAATCAAGATACAGCGGTACCGGAATTAAACAATTCTGGCCTTACTACCGACGATTCTGGACCATCATTCACTCCGAACGCTTCTTATTCCGGTCGAAAGAGATGACCATCTGCATATCTTCGTGATTACGTTACTTATTGAATTGACTTTCGATTGGGAAGTGGTGAAAGCAGTGATTATATATATATATATATATACACTAATGCAAAAAAAATCCCAACACCAAGAAAAAATTATTGTACAGTAATGAAATTTTAGGAATACATTTGTCTAGGTAACATATTTAGTTGATTAAAGTTTCAAGATCAAAGGTAGAGCAATTGGCAAGAAGAGCCATTTCAAATGTGAAATGTTAGTACATTAGTAATCGGTGTAACAGCCAGAATTTTGAATGCAAGCATGCAAACGTGCAAACCTGTTGCACTTCGGCGGTCAATGCAGATACGGTTAATGATGGTTGTGGATGACGCTGAAGTTGTCGTCCAATGATGTCCCATACGTGCGGATTGGAGAAAGATCTGGTGATCTAGCAGGCCAAGGCAACATGTCGACACTCTGTAGAGTATGTTGGGTTACAACAGTGGTATGTGGGCGAGCGTTATCCTGTTGGAAAACATACCCTTGAATGCTGTTCATGAAGGGCAGCACAACAGGTTGTATCACTAGACTGACGTACAAATTTGCAGTCAGGATGCGTGGGATAACCACGAGAGTGCTCCTGCTATCATACGAAATTGCTCCCCAAACCATAACTCCAGGAATAGGCCCTGTGTGTCTAGGCCGCAGACAGGTCACTAGTAGGCGTTCACCTGGCCTCCTTCTAACCAACAAACGGCTATCACTGCGACTAAGGCAGAACCGGCTTTCATCAGAAAACACAACAGATTTCCACTCCGTCCTCCAATGAGCTCTAGCTTGACACCACTCACATCGCAAACGGCAGTGGTTTGGAGTCGGTGGAATGCACTGTACAGGGCGTCTGGCTCGGAGCTGTCCTTGAAGTAACCGACTTGTAACAGTTCGTTGTGTCACTGTGGTGTCAACTGCAGCTCGAATTTCAGCTGCAGACGCAGTAAGATTAGCCACAGCCATACGTCGAATACGACGGTCTTCCCTCTCAGTAGTACCAGGTGGCCGCCCGGAACCTGGTCTTCTTGAGGCAGTACCTTCCCTTGACCACTGCCGCCAATACTCATGCACAGTGGATACATTCCTGCCAAGTATTTCAGCAATATCGAGGAAAGAAAACCCACCTTCTCGTCGCCCTACAACACGACCTCGTTCAAACTCAGTGAGCTTTTGATAATGGCTTCTTCGTCTTCTCAGAGGCATCCTTGACTAACATTAAACCACTACGTCAAATCTCAATTGTAAATAAGGATCACGAACCTTACAGCGCTTATTTAAAGCAAACCTCATTTGCATGTTAATAGTGTCCCTACTAGCGCCACACTTACGCGCGTAGCTCAAAATTTGAATCGACGTCATCTTTCAGATGTATAAACACGCTTACCAAGTTTCGTTTATCTAGCACAGCTCCTTCCTAGTGTTGGGATTTTTTTTCCATCAGTGTACATA
>JAPMOQ010057673.1:5344913-5359597 GCA_026543055.1 Argiope trifasciata
ATATATATATATATATATATATATATATATATATATATATATATACACACACACTGAAGTGACAAAAGTCATGGGATGACTGTTAATATCGTGTCGGTTCTCCTTTTGCCCGGCGAAGTGCAACAACTCGACGTGTCATAGAGTCCACAAGTCGTTGGAAGTCCTCTGCAGGAATATTGAGCCATGCTGTCTGTAATTGTGAAAGTGTGGATGGTGCAGAAGTTTGGGCACGAACGGACCTTTCGATGATGTCCCATAAATGCTCGATGGGATTCATATCCGGTGATCTAGGTGGCCAGATCATGCGCTGGAATTGTCCGGAATGTTCTTCAAACCAATCGCGAACAGTTCTGGCCCGGTGACATGGCACATTGTCATCCATAAAAATCCCATCGTTGTGTGGGTACATGAAGTCCATGAATGGTTGCAAGTGATCTGCAAGCAGCTGAACATAACCATTTCCAGTCAATGATCGGTTCAGTTGCACCAGAGTACCCGTTCCATGCCATGTAAAAACAGCCCACACCATTATGCAGCCACCACCAGCTTGAACAGTGCCTTGCTGACAGTTTGTGTCTATGGCTTCGTGGGGTCTGCGCCACACTCGAACTCAACCGTCAGCTCGTAACAACTGAAATCGGGACTCATCCGACCACGCCACGGTTTTCCACTGGTCTAGGGACCAGTCGATATGCTCACGAGCCCAGGAGAGTCGCTGCAGGCGATGTCGAGCTGTCAGTAAAGGCACTCGAGTCGGTCTTCTTCTATCATAGCCCAAGGAAGACAAATTTCGCCGCACAGTCCTATCGTACACGTCCCTCGTACGTCCCACATTGATTCCTGCAGTTATTTGACGAAGTGTTGCGTGTCTATTAACATTGACCATTCTACACAGACGTCGGCGGTCTCGGTCGTTAAGTGCAGGTGGTCGCCCACTGCGCTGTCCATGATGGGATGTGATGCCTGAAATTTCATACTCTCGGCACACTCTTGATACTGTGGATCTCGGAATGTTGAATTAACTAACGGTATCCGCAATGGAATGAGCCATGCTTCTAGCTCCAACTAACATTCCACGTTCAAAGTTTATTAATTCTCGTCGTCCCGCCATAAATCACGAAAAACCTGTTCACATGAATAACTTGAACACAATTGAAAGCTCTGGAAAACGAACTGCGCATTTATACTTTTTTGCTGCGATACTACTGCCATCTGTATATTTGCATATTGCTATCCCATGACTTTTGTCACTTCAGTGTATATATATATAATAGGGTTTTTACATGTAATAAAAGCTAATAGCCTTTTGAGGAAGACCATATTTTAATAATTCTATATAAATAACCAAGTATTTTTTTATTAGCTAATTGTAATTTTTAATTCTGTCTGTATAAGATTTCTGTATTAAATTCTATAATCTAATATATTTTGTAATACTATTCACTGTATTTTAATAATAATTATATATATATATATATATATATATATATATATATCTTTGTGTGTGTGTTTATAATGCTGAAATACTTTATTGTGTAAACTTTTTCATAAAATTAGTTTAACTTACTACTCTTAAATATCTGATTCTTTTAAAAACTATTTTTGAGTTTCATTTTTTCAATAAATCTTAGGATGAATTCTTTAAAAAATTATTTCTTGTTTTAAGTATAATTTGTGGAAACAATTTGTTGCTGATCAGCAAAACTTTTCTTAAGTTTAGTAAAAAAGTATTAGTGAACAGTGATAATATAACTTTAAAGTTTATATTGACATAAATACTTTACTTTTTAAGTACCAACTTTTAATGCCCTTTACTCACAATGGCATATATGCCATTTGCATTGAATCACTGAATTTTTGGTGTTTAAGTCTGCAGTCACTGAAAGTATTAAGTAATTTTAAATGCATAGCTCATTTGCAAATATTTCAATATCACATTTGCCCTTTATATTATTAAAAGGCATGAACTAACAGTTAATGGCCCAAATATGATAGGCTGTCAATTATTAATGAAACATGAGATTCTCAATTGTGTAGATGAAACAAAAATTGCAGTCACTAGTTAAAAGCATCAGTTTGTTCAATTTTTTTCTTAACACTTGTGACAATATGTATGCATTGTAAATTGAGTAACATTTTCTGTATGTATGCTGTTGGCAACAACAAGCGATATGTTTTCAGTTTTACTGTCATAATATTTTAGAAGCCAATATTGAGTTTGTTGCTTAAAGGCAATACTTGACATCTAAGTGTTAAAGCATATGAAATTTTCTTAGAGATATTAAGTGGAAGTCTTAAATTCTCTCTTGTTTTCTTTTTTTTAAATTGAATATATATATTATACTTATATTTAAATTTTTCTTCCCTTGAATTGATATTTGGGTTAAGTTACAAAATTTTACTGATATCATTAAAATTTTCAATCATATGTTTGAGACACCTTCTATTTTCATGTAATTTTTATCAGCTTCATATTATTCAGTTTTATTATTAATTTCATTGATTGAATATCCATAAAAAATTATTTAAAAATCTTAGACTGAGATAAAGAGTAATAAAATGATAAAAATTTATTTTCCGCACATTTAAGTGAAAAATTCTTACGGATAAAATTTCTACATCTATACAAAATGATAATGCTGAATATACTTTATTTGTAAAGAATTTACTTACAATTTGGAAAAAGGCAGTTTTGGTTCTTCATTTTAACTTTATTATTCAAAATTGTTTAGTTATGCAGTCAATATATTTCATGCAATGAATTCTTTTTTTTTTTTTTCTTTTTTTATATTTCTAGGTTAGAATTTTCTAGTGAACGAAAAGAATTCAAGGTTTGTGCTATTTTTATTTAATTTAATTTTCTAATTAATATTTTAAGAATAATAAAAGAAATGTTTTTTTTAATTTCTTTTTTAATGCAGGTTAACATGAAAAACTTTCCTTTAAAAAACATCCGAAATTTTGGAATAATAGCTCATGTTGATCATGGAAAAAGCACTTTATCAGATCGTTTGATGGAATTTGCAGGTAAATAAACTTGTTGAAAATATTTAAGAAAATCTGGCCCGATGTGTTTATAGATTGCTTGCTTTTTTCTATAATAGAGTTGAAAATAGGAAAAAATCCTTTATTCATTTTTGTAACATCCAAAAGCGAAATAGTTATTTTCCATCGAATTATTTATTCATATGTAGTGATACATCATCATTTTTTTAAGAGACTCAATGGTTAAAACAACAACAAAAAAAGCAAGAAATGGTGAAACTGAAATTAGATTAAACAAAAAGCATTGCCTTAAGAAAAGAAGATGAAAATAAGCATCCATGTTGTCTATGCTACTTGTAACCTTCTATCCTCCATATATATACTTTCATTAATTACAATATCAATACTCCAGCAAGAATTTCCAAAGTTCTTACCCAATCATGGGGCATTGTCTACTGAAATTAATTTGTCTGCAAATATCTTTAGTTCTGATGATTCCTCAGGAATTTCTTAGTCCTGTATAAATTGTAAGAGGAACAATAAATCTGTCCCTTCCCCCAATGATTTTTCTTGTCTTACTAAACCATAAAATTCTTTTACATTTCAAGCAACAACAAATAAAAATTTCATTTCAGTTTCCTTGTTTTAGGAGATTTATAGTTCAAAGCGAAAGGGATGAATAGAAAAATGTGTTAAAAAATGGGAGCAAGGGATTAAAAATTATTTATTTGAATGAGGATTTCATAGATTATAAATTTATGATGAAAATATTATTTCACATTTTATCTAAGGAAGATAATAAGAAATTTTCAAAAAATAATATTATTAATTTGAGGTTTCATGTATGGGGCATATATAAAGGAATTTTTTAATGAAAAAAAAAATGTTTATAAAATAGAAATCTAGATCCCCCCCCCTATTTTGTACTTCTTAAAATAATTGTTATCATTTAATTAAACTATTTGTCTCAATGTATCTATCACTTTATGAGGATTTCATTTCAGCCATCTGCTCCATGAATTGAAATAAATTTTTTTGCAAGTGATATCATTGCTAGAACAAAATCCTATTAGTTATTTTCCTTAATTTAATTTTAAACAGGTAAACAGAGTTATTATTTGCAGTTTAAAAAAATAGATCGATAGTACATATAACTATTTCCATTCTGGTCCTGATTTTTTTTCTGACACGCGAATATATACATAATTTTTTATTCTAACACATTAATATATTTTATGGTTTGATCATAAATTAATATTTCAATCTTGTCAATGAAAGCTTAATTCATCTGACTCCAAAGCTCTGGAAAACTCCCTGAATTTTATTTTACTGAACTGGGGGTCACAGAAAAGTACTTGCTATTTTGTTGTTGTTGAGTTCTTGGAAAGATTTTTTTTCCCCCAATAGATTTTTTTCCCCAAGAATCCACACATATACGTTTTGTGCTTCATAATACATTGAAGAAAACAAAGCAAGATTTTGGATGTATTTTTTCGAATGATACTTTAAGTAATAAAACCGTATGCTAAATTTTATCTTACTGCTTATGTTTTACAATCATCTTGCTCATTTGCTTTCAGATGGAACTCGTAGAGGTATTTCATTCGAAATTGTTTCGGATTCTACAAATTTGGTGCGAAAATTACAAACCAAATTTCATCTATCTAGCTCATAGCATTTTTAACTTACTGCGTTTACGAATCAATATTATTCAAAAATATTTTTCGGATACAGAGAGGTCTCAAACTGTGGAGATACGTGAAAATCTCGAGGTCAAATTTTTTGAAGATTGAAATATTTTCTCTTTGTAGTTTTATATACGAAAAAGTAAAAATGCACTGAAAGAGTAAGAAATTATCTATTAAAATGCAAATATTTCAGCTTTCTTTCGTTTGTTGCTGTCACTATTGTGAGGTAACAGGTATGACAGTGTATGAAAATTCAAAAATTCTGACTAGTACTATTTCGTATTCTATTGTTTTATATTTTTCACAATACATTCTTTTTGTATGCATCGTATACATGCAATAAAAAGATATTAATAATGTTGTCAATCGCCATTCTTTTCTCTCTGTGTAGTTTAGAGAAATGAGTGTAGGGAAGGACGAACAAAGTTAGCACTCTAATTATCTGGGAAACCAATAAAAATATTAACTGAATGTAATTTTATTATGCCTTTCATTGTGTTTTCGCTATGTTTTGTTGAAAAACTAAAATGTTTCTTCTTATTCATATATTTTAAAGAAGATTTTTAACTTATATCTAGAAATGTTCCCAAGAAGCTATTGTTGAAAAGTATTCTATGGGTTCTAGTTCTATTTAGTTTAGTTTATATATTAAGGATAATGTATAATCTAGTGTTTGACAAAGTATTCAAATTATCTTTGCAAATTAAGCGAATGGAATTACACATTTGACCTTGGAATAAAAGGAAAGCAAAATGTTGAATTCCTGCATGTAACTTCATTTTTCGAGAGCTATTTCATAATCGAAGATTTTTTTACTAGAATTTCAGTATTCTATAGAATAATTGGATTTCAGAAAGGCTTTTATCAATCTGGATGGAGATCCATCATTAAATTTCAGGATTTTGATTTATTAAATGTTGAAATGCAAAATGAATTTTCAACATTGTTAATAATCGTGGATAGTTGTTACCCGTATATTGTCAATAACTTATTTACTGGTGTAGAAATAATATTCATGTAGGTACTAAGCCTCTTTTTGCTTAGTGTAAATTAGTTATTTGAGCAAAAGACAATGTGATGAGTGAACTATCTAAAATTTTCAAACAGTGTGGAACTTCCCAAACTTTTTTGCAAAACTATATGTTTAGGGAATATAGCTGCTGTTGAATGAAAAATTAAATTGCAGGCCGATTTGATATTGTATGTTAATAACATTGATAAGGTAAATATCAATATTTAAATCATTTAAATTTGTTGCAAATTGTAGATAAGATTCAAACCCTATCTGTGAAATTGAATTTTTACGTAGAACTGATCAGTTTACCAATCAAGCGACATTCTACAAGAGATAACTTTGTCATTTTTAGACACAGGATATGAAAAAAGAGGGTCACTTTCTGTTTGAAAATTTTTAATGTCGTGAAAAAAGATTTTATTGAAGGTTTACAAACAGCACCTCTAAGTTTTAATTTTTCTTGTAAAAATCTATATATTGATATGAGCAAAGTTAATACGAAATATTTTTTTGGATAGGATGCTGAAAAGACTTATTAATCAAAAATAAATAAATCGGAAAAACAGCTAATAGATATGAAGCATAAATATCAGGACTTTGAATATGCCTTCATTTTAAGAGTTTGGATGAGACTTCTCTCACTTACCGGAAGTATGAATATTTTAGATACGAGGAGTATGCCTAAATAACTCATTCCTGCTGTCATAAGATGAAAGTCAATCTTGCGGTTTTTGAGAATTGCAAGTCTACAAGAAAAAGAATGTGATTACATTCTAATAGAATTTAATTTTCTGAACTGTGTACTTTGAATTTAACAAATTAAGAACAGTGTGTTTTCTATTAGAGTTTACAACATTTTAAAAGTGTTTAATTCACTTGGTTTTGTGGAGTTTAAATTGTTCAAAAATCAAACTGATAATTTTTAATAAACTCTTTGGATGGTGAGAAATCTTATTAGTAATTTTGGAAACTAATTAAGATTATGATAATACTATACCAGACCATAATCGAATGAGGATTCCTCCGGACAAATGCTGAGATTGAAAATCTTAATACATTGTCTGTTGTGTGGTAAGTCGGTGGCTTATACCTATAATCTAATTAGATAACTCTTTCTCGACTAGAGTTAAAGAATTGATAAAGGGGGCGGGACATGTAACTAAATAAAATGCTCCAAAGCACATGTATAAATTATGGCCGCAGACATGTTGAAGAAAGGTTGATTTTAGATAAAAACGATTTTTATATCGTTTTTTAAAAATATAGTGATGCAAAGAACTTTCAAACTTTAAAAGAAATTACATTTTATCCTCGAGTTAAAGAACATCATTTCGTACTTTTGTGAATTTTTCCTTTTCTCAATTAAAATGAAGGTAAACACCCTACTTAAAGAAAAATTAACCACAAATTAACAAATTATTTCTAAAGGCCGTTTTTTGTTTGTTTATTTTGGTCAAAAACAAATTGGACTGCTTTTCAAATGACTACCGACATTGGGGGAACTGAAAACAATTTTGGTCGAAAGATTAAAAAGCTTTAAATTTTACCTGAATATAACTAGAAAGTTGGACTCAAAACTATTTATCAGGAACAAAACTATTTGTCAACATTAACGCTAATTATTAAATGGCGAGAATAAATTGAAAAAAGCATCTGCTTAATTGTGAAAAGTAATCGAAAATAAGGAAATCGTTGGATGGCACCCCCCTTTTTGTTCTTGAATCCGATTTAGTAGAATCTTTCGACAACAATCGTGCCAAGAAAATATCTAGTGCAGGGTCTCTCATTAAAGAAACTACCTTTTAATTTGTTGAAAAGCATAATTTGAAAGACTTTCCTGCATCTAATGGTTGGATCGAAAGAAATGACGCCACTTAGTCCAAAAGAATCTGTGCCAAGAAAAGGTGGATGTAAATGAAAATGTAGTAAAGATTGAGAAGAAAAGTTTCTCAATCTATTGGAAATTATTTATTCACCATAGGACCTTCCTATCACAAATGGGGATTACGATTTTGCTTGCTGTTAATGCTGGTGTAAGTGACAGGTTTAAGCCATTTGTGATCAGGGCTGGGCATCTTGGGGGGGGGGTGCGGCTCAGGGATCCCCCATCACGATGATTAAGAATTAAAACAGTGTTCTGAACAATAATAATGCATACTAAAAATCTACAAGCTTGTTTCCATGTGGCTGGCTGAGCATCGACTGACATCTTTATTAGGCAAAAGTCGCAGTGATATCTATAAAAAGGCGGGATAAGTTCATTTATGATTAAGGAAATCCCCATCAGACATGTTAAAACAGAGAGGCGTGCCGGGTGCCCAGAAACCGAGGCTGAGGTTGAGTTCAAATGGACTTGTAAATCATCAGCTATCTACTTTTGTCTATATCTAATGTAATATTGTTTTTTTATATCTTTTACATTGCCAGTTACTAAATATAATAACTCCTGAACCTTCTTTCAGCAAATTAAAATTAAATAAAGGATTATCTTCGGTCTAGCATAATGTTTAAACGCTTTAGTTATACTAAGTATCGAAAAACAAATTTAAAAATTGTAATTTTCATGGAGTAATTAATAGCAAAAACAAAATCACGCATTATTAAATAAATATGCAAATGTTTGCTTTTTTTTTACACTTAGCTAAAAAAATTTAGGTGCCCAAACGGTTTCTTGCACCCTGGCCCCTTCATAGAGGAGGCCGGTTCTGTTTGTGGTAGGAAGAGCAGTAATGCCACGGTATTTTAAATCATTAAGATTTTAACGACAAAATGCCCAGCATAACAATAATAATACTCCTGGAATGACATTTTCTTCATGTACAGACTTCTTGATGATTTTGTATCTCTATGAAGATACAAAAGAAAGAAATTTTTTTGTTTATCGATCTATGACATATGCATCTTCCAATTTTCCATTTAAAAAATATCTCAGTCATGCTTCTCCATGGAAATTTCACTAACGTGTTTTACTCTTTAGATCTTTGTATTATTTTTTCTGCAAAAGTTAATGACAAGAAAATGCTTATGAGAAAAATTGTAGCATCGTTGGATGAAAATGCGGGGGAAATATGCAAAACTAATGTTTAGGTTTTCTCTGTATTTTATGAAATATTCTTGGAATCAAATTTTTTAAAATACGATTTGAAAAATGCTTTCAGAAAGCGGAATTTCCAGGCCCACAAGATGAAGTCATCTTTTCATTTTATTCTACAGCCATATGGAATGTAGTTCGTCCTGGGATGATTAAATCACATGTCAAATGACGGACTGTATATCTGTACAACTTAATTTAATGAAATTGTTGATTTATCAGAACAAGTGAATTCAGTGAATGAACCAATTCTGGTGCAGAAATCTGTAATAAAATTCCTATTAAACTTGATTTTTCTGGTTCTTTACATGGTTTGGAAACTGAAAACATATGCAGCAAGATGTAAATAATGCAATATTTTCTTTTGCCCTTAAAGTCAAAAAGAACGTTTTTGAGTGAGGAATCTAGGAAAATGTCAAACAGTACTCAGTGTATATTTTGAAATTTAAAATAAACTAATGCTGAAATTTTAACTTTAGCTGCTTGAATACAAAATGTACAATCGCTAATTATGAATATTTTTGCGTAGGTACTTATTAAGGGTGCCGTATACACGCCACCTACAATTTTCAAGCGCAATGTTATCCTATGGAGAAAATGCTAAGCTCTTTTTCCGTTAGATATTAAGGTTTCTGTTTTATGAAATCAACTGCAATTGATAGAAGAAATAAAAACACAGGTTTTTATGGAAGTAATTTTTTCTCGGACTTATCATAGTATTTTTTAAATATTTATTAAAATATGACATAATTTCGACTGCACCATTTAAACATTTTTATTAAAAAATCTATCATAAATAAAATAAAAGTAGCTCCTATGATGCATTCTTTTGGGTATCTTCTTTCCGATGCAAATTTAAAAAAAATTTTTTTTAATGTTTAAAAACAGTATTTTAGACCTAAATTTAAAAAATAGATTACACTTTTCCCCCAATGCGCCTTTAACTCCACCCATTCGCGGAAGAATACACTATAACCCCTCCCTTTACCCTCTGATTGTTTATGACTTTTCTTATCTGGTTTTCACTACGTCTTCCCCTCAACATTTTCTTTCTGTCTTTTTTTATTTTTATTTTGTTTACCATCACAGCTGTGGTCATCTGCGCAGGGGATGGGCTGATTGGTAATGATGAGATTGTTGAAGTAAAATACCCAACATCCTATAGAAATATTTCTCCAGATGAGGCAATAAAAGAAAAAAAAAATCCATTTTGGAAATTAAACAAAGATGGGAAAACAACTGTGAATAAGAACCACAAGTATTATTTTCAAGTGCAGGGTCAACTGCATATAACGCAAAGGTGCTTTCGTATATTTTCAATGTGGAAGGAGAAGGGGCAAAAAACAGAAAAAATAACTCGTGATGCTATATTTTGGCAACAAAAAATGGAGAAAAAATTGAGCTTCTTTTATTTTGACTGTTTATTGCCAGAACTTGTTGATCCAAGATATCCACGATCGATGAAAATTCGGGATCCATCAACTATTATAGAGGCCCAAAAGAAAAAAAAAAAAGGACAAAACACCTTTAATTAAAACACTTTCAAACAAATAAGAGTGTTTCCAAAATTTTTTGTTCTCCGCACACTTTTATAACTATAATTTGTTTTCTTTTTTATAATTCGTTGCTACTTTGTCTACGATTTTTATCAATGTTTCATACATTTGATCTTGTACTTAACGCTCATCTTGTTTATATATTTTGCAATAAAGCATAATAAATTTTATTCTTAATGGAAAAATTATATTGCTTTTATCGGAAAAATAATTACTGGAATTAAATTAATTTAAAGGGAGGTAAGATATAAGAAGATCTATATCCTCTTTTATTTACTAATATTTGAATATTCTCACATTTCTGAATACGTTTTCTTCAAAATCGCGGTGATCTATACTCATCTGTATCTAAATTACATTAGTTCCCTAAGCAATTTCGTTCTAAAAAAATTTTTTAAACCCGTCTAAAATGATTATTTTTTGACTTTTTAAGGATCAACACAATTTAATAGCTTTATTTTATAATTCTGATTTTGCTAATATTTATCAAATTACGGGCAATTCCGTGCAAAATCTGCTAATTACATTAGTGATTTGAGAGCTATTTTAGAAATCTTAAATAACGCTTTTAGAGAAATTTTCTTGCATCGTTATCATTAAATTAAAATTTCAACAGCAAAATGACAACAAAGCAATATATTTTTTAAAAAAATGTATATTAGCATTTCTGTACCCATATATTTTACTTTTGATCTTTCGATCTATTCGTGTATTTACATTGGTTATATTTGGGCTTTGAGAAAATAATTGTTTAACAGAACAAGTAAAAACCAAATATTACGAGCAGCTTCCAAGTGACTGAAAAATGATAATTTTGATTAATTAAAAATGAAGTGAAATTTTGGCGTTTTACGTGATAATTTCCTAAAATTTTACAGCACAAAAAGTTTTTTCGACATTTTTAAATTCAAAGAATAACCCAATTAATAATGTCACTTTTTTGCTGCAAATTTTTTTTCATATTTTTAATCTATATTAAAAAATATTGTAAACGTATTTTTCTTTAATATATATTTAATTGCTGAAATGAAATCCAATTCTCTTTCATTGTTGCGACCAATATTTCTTTTAAACTTTTTTATGGTGAAATTATGAAAAAACGGTTTATTTTTACATAATGCGTAGGCTTCGATATAAAAATATAATTTTAATATACTTTTTTAAACTTATAATTACAATTCAGGTTTCGTAAATATGCAACAGTGAAATTTTTATAAAGTGTATCCATTTTTAAATCCTGTGCCTTTTTAATGTAATAAATTATTGGATGTATACGAATCAATGTTAGTGAAATTAATTATATTAGATGAGAATATAATCTGTAATGCGCATAAACAATGCTGAATGAGAAAGTTTTTGTATTAATTAAACTTTAAATACTTTCGTTTTTCCACGTTCCCATTTTTGTGAGATTATTGAAAATTAGAAAGATGCCTAGGACAGAATGTGGAACAGTATAAGCCTTTTTTTAACCTAGTAGTAAATGTTGCATATCTATAGAATTTGAAGTTAAATATACTCTTGTGAGTAAGTGATCCAAAGCAAGCTGATTTTAGCAACCATAAATCTGGATTATAAAAATTAACTAAAAATAAGTTGATCACTTCTTTCATAAAAACTTTTTCTTATATGACAGAGATATAAGGTTTTTTAATGTGCATTGGCATTCATGTAACAATATATTTTACTATTTTTCTTCCAATTCAGGATTATATATGGATAATCATAATTTCTATTTTGAGCGAAGCAACATTCCTACCAAGTTATTTAATTGAATCTCATTAAACAATTTTCTTTTTAAATTTTAGTTACTTACAAATTTAAAAAGAAACTGAGTCTTCAGAAATGCGGATAAGTTTTGACTTATTCCGGATATCAGAGAAAGAAAAGTTTGCAGTTATTTTATTCTTTTCTTTGTTAAATATACGTGACCGGATTATATATATTATTACAAAGCCAAGATGAATTTTCATTTTGAAACATTCCAAAACCAGGAGACATTTAATCTAATATATGCAATTTCATTAATTATTTTTTCTTCCAATTTATGCTTATTATCATATTAAGTTGGTTGTATTCCACATAGAATAAATGCTATTACTTACTTTTTCTAACATTATTTTCAAAATAGTTATTTTTCCTTTTCAATGTGTTTCAAATGACTCATTTAATTAAAATTTAGGGCATTCTCTTTTTTGCGAAAATTAGGGAGAAATCAGTATCCTAGCTGCATAGAAATACCAGGTCATCTATCTATATCTATATCTATACTTATAATAAAGCTCAATGTGTGCTTGTGTGTGTTGGCGCTCCACAGGCCAGACCGTTGGACCTACAGCTACCAAATTTGGTACATGTATACCCTGGAGGTCCGGAATGTGCACCTCGGAGCCCTTTTTTCGAATTTTTAATTAGAATTAGAATTAATTAAAATTTAAGCGAAATTTCGACGTTTTTCCGCTATCACTTCCGAAAATATTAGTGCTCAAACATGATTTTTACATCAATTTAAAGATTAAAAAATTAGCTTTCTAATGGTATCAGTGTTTTAATGTTATAACTTAAACTTTTATTTTTAACGAATTTTTAAAGAAATGTTTTAACTATGTTTTTTTTTTTTAGTATGTGACTGGATAAAATGAAAGAAAATAATGACAGAAGTTCAATTAAAAAATAAACGATCATCGCAAAATAAATTTAAAGAAATGCAACTTTTAGCACGTGACTGGACAAAATAAGAGAGATAAGATGTGACATTTTCTAAAAAAATAAATCCAAAGAAAAGGTTTCTATGATCGTTTGCAATATCTAAATAATTAATTCAACAAATCTTCTTTATTTACTGTAAACCTGATTGAATATAGACAGGATATGCATTGAAATTCCAATTTAATGGCATATTTCTATAATCGTTTGCAATATCTGTATCATTAATTCAATAATTTTTTCACTTTTTCTAAAAAAACATATTTAATATTTTGGCAACATCACCGAAAAAAACATTTTTAATATTTTGGAAGCATAACCGTTAGTTAAAACTGACTGATTTATAAAATTAAAGAATGTTATTAGGAAAATGTGTTCTTTTAGAACTTTCCGTCCATCATCTTACAGCAAATATTAATTTCAGTCCAATCAATGCCCAGAATTACTTCAAAGCTAATGAATATGTGATTTAATTGAAAATTTTAGAACGCATTACTCATGGTGAACCAGCTGGTCGCCAAAGGTGGTTAGTATCAAATACGTAGCATGGGTTGGAAAATTCACTTTTATTCGCTTCCTTTTTCATTCAAGCCTATTTAATATTTTTAAATAAATAATTTTAAAATATAAAATTTTGAAAATTAGGGATCTTTTCTTTAAATTCGCTGTTAGTACTAAATCTATTGAGAGAAAGGATTGAGCCCATTGTTTAGGGATGAGTTTGAGGTCTTACATTTACATAGGCCCATAGATCTTCCCCAATTCCCTTGGATTAAAAAATTAGCAATCACATTTCTTGCTAAAAATGAAGTCTTGCTAAACGAAATACTATAAATATTAAATTATTCAATTACTCCTTCTAAATTACCGGATTCTCTAATCTTAATTAACATAATTATGAAGAGCAATTAAATGTCTCAAAATCGAAGTACTTCAATAATTAATCAGTGATGTGTTCCATGTTCTAAAGTCCTATTCACGCGGCCCTCAGAAAGATTTTTCTCTGCAACCCAAAGGGTATATTTTCTAAACGAGTTTGGGTGATTCAAAAACCCCTCTCGTGATGTACAAAGACAGTGTCGGTTTTCAGAAGACCTCTTCCAAGAATAAGGGGAAGTTTTATTGGGGGCAGTTTGGTGGGTCGGTTGACCTTCTGAATGCCACACTCCTACACAGCAATATCTTCTGGTGACTAGGAATTCTTTTCTTGTTAGGTGTTATTCGGCTTGTCAATCAAACCTTCCTTCGTTAGTTTGGTAAACGCCTCATTTCCCCCATTGATAGGTGGCGCTTTCGTCGACATCAGGTTTTGTCCTCTGTATATGGCACTCTTAAGGTTGTTCTATAAGGTAAGCGCAGAATTTTTTTTTGCTTTGGACCCCCAATTTAACGAATATAATTTTCAGTCTCAATGAATTCATTGAATTGGACTCGGACTGTATATGCAAAAAAATATTGTCTTTAAATATTTCGTAAACGGCAGTGGAGGCAACAGTGGGGGGCGGGAGGGGGGTAATTGCTCTCCGTCGGTGACCGTTTGCCCCCTCCCCGTTGACAAGAAGTTGAGAATTCCGTCTGCAAAATTACTTCTGAACTCAGGTGTTGCGAATTTAGTATAAAGAATATAATAATTTAAAACCCAA
>JAPMOQ010057685.1:7522-19555 GCA_026543055.1 Argiope trifasciata
TACGATTCAAATATTATTCAATTATATACGATTCAAATATTATTCAACAATATATGATTCAAATGATAGTCATTTATACACGATTTAAATGTTATTCAACTATATAAAATTCAAATGATATTCAATTATTTACCATTCAAATATATGTAATTCAAATGATGTTCTGTAATATACAATTCATTTATTATAGAATCATATGCGATTCAAATGATACTAAATACGAGTCATTTATTATTCATTTATTATCTAATATTCAAATGAAATATGATTAAAAGAAATATATAATAATATTGTACATTATAAATAATATTTATAAAATACAAAATTTGATTATTTTTGATTGGATTACTAATTTAAGGATTTTCATATTTTTCAAACAGAATTATTATTATTATTATTTTTACTTTTGAACATTTAACAAAGAGAAAAAAAAAATGAAATTGATTGACACAAAATGTTCTTATTTCACAAGTAAAGGCAATTGTCACGGAATCATGCGAGTGTATCGTGCAGCTGCAAATAAATTATCAAACCGAAAGAGTTTCCTTGACATTTCTATAAATGTTTTTACGTCTGCTCCACTTTCTTAGAAGATAGAAAAACATCAAGCTTTGCAATATTAAATGCAAAAATCTCCTAATATTTTACTTGTTTCGAAAACTGATTTTGATTGGAAATTTAAAAAAAAAGCAGATTAAAGTTTAAATAATTATTTAAAATAAAAGATATTTTTTATAAATATTAAAAAAGCAAAAGATAATAATAACCATGAAAGAATGAATAGAACAAATTCGAAGTTAAGATAGAATTTTACCTACCTATTTTTGGTCATCGAAATAGTAAATGTTGTTCTAATGATTTTCTATGACTTCAGTAGTAATCATAATTATTTGAACACATACTGTTAGTTAAAACAGCCTGAATCTTACAGGTATTTAATGAAAATTCCAATTGCAGTACACTTTTTATATTTTGATTTCTTGCGATGAAATCTCCTCATTTCATTCATGGTAATGAAAAAATCCAATAACCTCATCCGATTGAAAACTTTTTAAATCATGCCGTCAAGTCCAGCTTATTGAACATTTCAGTATTTTGAAATATCGATTCAAATTATATTGTTCCAGAACTCAGATGAAGTAAGGAGATATCGAGCTATTTTATGCACAGAAATTCTAAACGTATTTGGTACATTTTTCTTCGAAATATTTTTGAAAACATCATTGATGCTCTTTCAATGAAGTCGAAATAGAACTTTCTTTATCACCAGGGTAATTTCCACAAGCCATCTATCTTTACGTCCGAACTTCGATTCCATAGATGTTGGAATCGAATATCGAATTCCATAGATGTTGGAATCGAATATCGAATTCCATAGATGTTGGAATCGAATATCGAATTCCATGAATATGGACGGAGTAGAAACAGTTTGTTGTAATCAGGATCTTTGCTTGCTGTTAGATAAGAAATTCCGGGGGAAAAAACAATCGGCAGTTTCTAAAATGCAAGCTCCATTCACCAATAACTCTTCATGGCGTTTCAAAATATTGATAAGATGAATCACTTATAGTTAATTACGTAACTTATAATTAGTTTTTTTTCGCTAAGTACATAAAATATCATTAAATTTCATTTCAAATCACATATCAAAAGTGTAAGTTTAAACATAATTTCATAGCATAATTGTAACATTCTATATTTTAAACCGACGACATCATCTCAAAGGAATTAGATGCAGAAATATCAAAATTTGGAATATCCTAAAAGAAGGTATCAATCTCATATGGCGAAACTAGACCAAACATTAACAGAACTTGAAATGAGTTGTGAAAAAATTAGTTTGGGCGCATAAATATTAGAATGTGAATCCTATCCTTAGGCTTCAAAGTCAAATGGTGGAAATCGACCTAACACTTATAGAGCTTGAAATGCGTTAGATTTTATTTTTATCCCACAAGAAACTTAATTCCATTAACACCTATAGACAGCGTATAGTAATCTTCAAATATTTTATGAAACTTTTCACTCTTTGAATAGTGGCAGGTTTGATTTTGGCAATGTTGATCTTTTGCCAAATTTCTCAAAGAAAATCATCTACACCTTTTTGTTCAAATTTCTTTCACGTCTTTTGTGATCCACCAGTTTGGATCATTTCAATTGAAACGTTTCTGTCAAAAGACATTTGAAATAATACAGACAGAAGAGCTGCCTTTCTTTGACATTCGGGGTGATATAATAATATGAAATAAAGTCTCTTTCACAACGAGACCAAATAGTCAAAAGATTTGTAACCAAGACATGAATAAGATTATTTTGAACTTATTTTTTAAACTGCTTTATTGATTAAAGTACACAAAATACGAATATGTTTGCAAATTATAAGATTAATGAAATGATAATTTCCAAGAAAATGACATTAGTTTAATCTATGTTATATATTAATCAGCTGTAAATATTTTTTGAATGAGCCATCCAAGTTTTAAAAAAAATTTTGATTAGAAGTTTTATGGCTGACAAGATGGTCTTCATTTCGAAATAGTGGTAGTCGCATCTATATGATATACAACAGGAAATATATTACATTATTTTTTGTTATCTGTTGCCACTAAACTGCATTTTGCTCCTCTTTTGGCGATATTTTGTAAGACAATCTATAAATTATTTGAAATCGAGTGCACCAATACAAATAGTACGAGATGTAATATAGGTTGTTGCAAAATATTGTACAATATTTTTTGATATTACAAAAAATTAATTTTGATATTATTTAAAATATTAAATAATATTTTCGATATTTTTCTATATTTTAAATGTATCTATGAGCTATTGGGGTGCTGCTAGGTGTGACACAAATATTAAGAAGTCAAACAGCAGTCAATAAACCAATGAAGGTAATCTCGTGATTTTGAAGGAATTATTCACCTTAGTTGCTGTTGGATTGGTAATCTCCTATTCATTTATCTTGATTGGATTCTATTTTTCTGTTAATGTCTCTCAAACCCAATGTCTGTAAAACACAAATTGACTTTTCAATTGACCTCGACCTAAGAATCTAAATTATTACTGCAGATTTTGGAAAATTGCTAGCTATTTTCGAAAGAGCCTGCAACTGCCGTTTTAAAGCGTTGAAGAATTTTGAACAGATGTGAAACTAAAGAGGATGAAACTGAAATCCGCGTAGTCCAGTGCAAAATATCGCCATATAAAAGTTTTCGCTCATTATTGCTTTATTATTTATACATCTTAATGTATCTTTAAGTGTTTCTTGTCAGAAGTTTTTAATATTTATTATTTGTATTACAATTTTATTCGCATAATTTTTAGTGTCTATTTACCTTTATGTTTTGCATACTGTATTTTGAATCGTTATGATAATTATAACAAGTAATAAGAAAAATAAAATTGATTCTAAACTAATAAAACCTCTTTTTTTATGGAAACTATCATGAAAAAATTTTGTAGAACAAGAAAATGAAGGCAGACAAATCCCTAATTAATCAAATGTTTATTCATTATTGATTTAATAACACTTTCACTGTCTGACTTTCAGAATTATTCATTGGTTAAAACCTTTTCAATCTTGTTTTTTTTTTGCATTGGTTTAAAATGTATACAGACTTCGATTGTAAAATAAATATAACTCACAATTATATTGGAAGGCAAGAATATAGTTAATAAGGACATTTTTTCATATTCATAAACATGTCAATTTTAAATTTATTTTCATTTTTTAAAGAAATTGTGCATTAAATTGAATTTGAATTTGATTTAGCACAACTACACTTTTAATAAGTTTTTTTTATTAAATAACCAGTTTTATTCTCAATTCATTGTCAAATAAATTAGTGTAAAAAACAAAAACATTAAATTTATCTAGATAAGCCATGATCAAAAATTCAGATTTCATTGCACTAAAAATTTTTTCATTTATTTCAATATAAATATTTTTCAATTTATTTCAATTTAGGTATTCGATCTTATATTACCATTTTTAATAAATATTGTTTATTTAGGTACTATTGTTGACTAATTGATTCTCTAGAAATATAAAAAAACACTATCTAAGAAAAAAGCGAAATAATTTATTTGATTTGGCGTTTATGATTCAACGCATAAAACATTCTTAGTATAACAAATTCTAATAAAATAAACAATAAAGTTACTAAAATACATCATATTATTCAAATGATTCTGTGATGATTTTTCTTTGAAAAAATTTATGTATAATTTGATGTTTCATAAAACATTCTTAAGCATCAAATTATGACAAATAGTAAAGTCATTGAAATACACTGTGCTATTTAAAAGATTTTATACCTATTCTGCCTAATATATACATCAACTTCCGTAATGAAGTTGATGGTTATGATCTTATAGCGTCATGAAAAGAAAGCATATGATTATTATATTTCAAATTATAGCTTATGTCTTGCAACAATATAATTACATTTCCTGTAAATTGAGGTGATGATTTTTTTTCTTTAGCTTTCAGCAATCTAAGAAAATCATAGGATTAACAAATTAATGAGCTGATGAAAACTATTTAAATGTCTTTAACAGTTGAAAATTATATAAAAAATTATTTAAAAAAAACTGTCAAAATTCTGTAAATTTTCATGATTAACACTATTTATTTTAGATAATTAATTTTTTTTTTTAAATTGACCAAGATACTTTAAATCCACTGTCTATCCTGTGGAATATGTACGTGCTCACACATAGGCATTCTAACTAATTATTATTTGAGAAGATTAGTACAACAATAAATTAAATTATAATTAAAAAACTTTTATCATTTGTGAGATTTTTGCAGCAATTTTTTATATCGACTTTCAGTACAAAAACAAAAACAAAATGTTTAGATAATTTTAAATCGTTTTTATTAATTCTATTTATTTTAACGTTTAATGTTCGTTGAAATTACAATCCTTAATAGTGAAAATTTAAAGCCCTTTCTGTACACATATTTTACAGCAAAAACAAATTTTGAGCAAGAGTGGGCGCTCTTTTTTAAAAAAATGAACTGAAACGCTATCATCATGAATTTTTCTGGGGACAATTTCAATCTTGAATAATAAATGAAATAAAAGTAATCACTCCTTGAAATTTTGTAATTGAAATGCTCAAATTAAGAAGTTATTTTTATTCCAAAATTTCCAACTTAATACTTTCATTAACCATTTAAATAATGGTTCAGTATTTTTAGAACTTGTAATTATTACTCAAAAAAGGTTTGAATATTTGTATAAACGAGAAACGATTTGCTCCAACTCAATTTTTCTATTTGTGATATTCTTAAGTATTATTTTGTCAACTTACTTATAATAGAATAATAACTGTTAACTTATTAATAAAACTGTTAACTTATTCAAATAAAACAAATAATTTTATTGTCTTTTGATTATCAAAGTTATTTTCTCTAACAACTATAATCAATTTATAATTTAATATACTATTTTCATCATCATGATTGACAGAACACAGATACAGTTAGCAGGAGAATGAATCTAATGATTACAATATTCTTCCTGAAAATTTGTTACAGTTTTGTGTTTTTATATGTCATATAGATATAACTGATAAGTCATGCAACATGATAAGGATAAATTCCATATGCCTGAAATGAATTTCTAGATATATGTTATTAAAATTATAAGATTATTGCTCTTTAAATAATATATACATGATGCTTCTTGGTATATATTATTTAAAGAGCAAATTGTTCATAAAATGTATTTTTTGCCTGCAATTTATAATAACTATTAATGAATTGATGTTAAATTTATGTGTCTAAGCTGATTTTTTTATTTTTAATTATTTTTTATTCTTGTTTCCAAGTCTAAAATTGTAGAGCAATGTATAAAATTGTATAATATGAAATTAAAAAAAAATTATAAAATAAATTTTAATGCTAAAAGGTAGTTATAGAGTATTTTTTTAATATAAATGAATATTTTTAATTATGAAATTCATGAACTGACTGTGTAAAGTATTCAGATTGGAGATAAAAAATTATTTATTCAAATACGAAATAAGTAAAGAAATTATATTGATTCGCAAAAAATTTGAGATAATTATTTTCATTAATATTCACATGTTGGAGATGTCTCTGATATATACGAAAATATTCTAATAACTTTATTTGTTACATGTCTGTGCAAAAGCGTTTATTAAAAGTGCAAACACGTTAGATAGATAAAATCTAGAAAAAAAAAAGCTCCAAAACTGTAGTTGTGCACCATTCATACTTATTAATTATCCCTTTTAAACATATCCTCTCAAGATGTTAAATTTTTAATATAAAATATTAGAATTTTCCCTCACAACTCTAAATTTTCCCATCTGCTTTATTCGACATTAATTCCTGATCTTTTTTATAGAATACTAATATTTTTAAGTACCCTAAAATTTATTATTTTTATTTAAACACTGTTCATATCACACTATCTTTCAAATAACATTAAATTAGCGTTTAGCGATTATTTAAACTAAATATAATTTTAAAAAAATTACTTGGAACAGTTTTTTAATCTAGAGACTCTTGCGTCTTAAAACCTATAGCCAAATTAAATTATATTCATCTAAAGCAAAAAGCATATTTCGAAATTTTATAAATATTTTCTACTTTATTTTTACTATTGAAAAGACGAAAAATGCATATTTGCAAAAGTTTTATTTTTAATAGGTGCGCTTTTATTTGTAATGTATGAAAATATTAAAAATATATTTATTATGGTATTTATTTATCTTGGAGTGTTTTATGCACATATTAATTTATTTGTGTGCATGTCCGTGATTATAATTCAAAGTAATTTCGGAAAAAAGAAAATCACAGAAAAAATAGTAATGCAGTTAAATTGGCTTTATTGAATGCTTTTTTATATTTTGAATGTTATTAAGAGAAAAGAATAATTTCTTTGATTTAAAGAAAAGTGATGATTGGTTATCATCTAAGCTCATCGGTTTACAAAAAAATTTGAGAAAACCTCAAAAAGAAAAGTAATTTTGTTGATTATACAAAATTTTATTGGTGTCATACTAGAGCTTTCTATAACATGCATTTTTAAAAGGAAATTTAAATATAAACTTCACATATAAAGAAAATATATGAAGAAAAAAATTATGAATTTTTCCAAGTATTTTCCTAGTATGTCATCGAATGTATAATTTTCTTAAGTATATCTGTGATTAAAATGATTTTTGTAAAACATATTTTTGTGTTACCTAAATAATATTTTGTGGCTATTTAGTTCACAAGTATTTTCATTTGTAAACTAGGCAAATAAGTAATAGTTCAGATTATAATTAGTGAAAATTTACTAATTACCATATCGTAATATAAACATCAAACTTTGAATCATTTTGCAATTTTTTTCCTTATTCTTGATTCGTTGCGATCTAAGTATTGGTTTATTATAGTTTTAATATTTTGAAACAATTAAGATTTGCAAATTATTTTGAACATTACAGAAAATTGCTTCATAAATTAAAATAAAATTGTTCACTTTGTTAAAAAATATTTTTTTTGTTATAAAATTATTCATAATTTGTAAATATCGAAACTTTTAAGTGCTAAGATTTTATCATTTGATTAAAGATATCACGTTGCGCTGAGCGTAATAAATAATTTTAAACGATAGATGAAGCTTGTTCAAAAATATATATTGTATTATTTTTGATAGTTTTATGAAAATATTTTGACATAAAAGATACAACTGAAGTTTCTAAATGTATCAGAATGATAATTTCAATTTTTTTCAGCTTAAATTTTTTTTTGATTAAAAATAATACAATTATTATATTATTTAAGATCGAGATATTATTTCGATGTCTATATTTTTTTATAATTTTACTCCACAATGGGGAATACAATTTTAAATATAAGTGATCTTGGATTTAATTATTCCGCTTATTCATTAATGACAGTAAAGACAGGAATTTTCAGAAGCATAGACTAAAGAAGATCTATAATTTATTATTGATTCAATTTTTGATTTATAAACTTTGACGTCTAAATCTTAAAATATTAATTTGATAATTATGAATTAAAATTTATTTTATGAAAGTAAATGAAATAATTTATGATAAACGCAGAGTTTCAAAGTACTAAATCTGAGTTTTTTTTCTTTCAAATTTGTTTTTCTGGATTAATCTATAATAATCAGGAGTTTCAAAAAAAAAAAATGTACCTATAATATTGTACAATGAATTCGTGAAAAATGTATTTACAAATTATAATAATTGACGTTTAAGACAACGAAAATCTTGTTTTCGTTTATTTTGTTTTCAGATACGGTATCTTAAATTACGATTTTCAAATCAAATCGTGCCAATATGAAACTATATACTTTGCATTCAATCTGAATCAAGAAATTTTTATTTTTGTTATCAAGCCAGAAAATATGGTTTCAGTTGAATTAATAAGTTTTATTTACTTACATTAATGTAAAAGCTCTTCAGAAACTTTTAAAATTTTAATTACGCATGAGTCAAAGTAAATTTAAAATAAGGAGTAAATTTAAAATAAGGAATTTGAGAAATCTTTAAAAATATGCAAGATTTTTCTGTAATAGTTTTAATTTCGTTGGCCTAATGTCAGTAAAGCAGAACCATTAATTTTGAAAAATCCTCTTAATTATCTTTATAAGTTTTTTTCTAATCCATTTTTGTATCTGAAGATGTATTGCAAATGATCTTCCCTATGAGTTTTATTTTAAATGCTAACTATAATTTTTATTTTTATTTCTAGCTATGAGTTTCATTCTTATGGCTGGTGATTTATTTTGTTCGAAATAATAAGAATTTTATTTAATTCATTTTGCGACTAATTTTCATAACATATGCAATTAATTTCATTTAAAAATATTTCTGTTCAATAGAATTAGAATAATTAGCTTAAAGTTCCTGTCAACGATCATAACAACGTTCCTATTATACAATTGTAAACTATCATTTATTTTATTCAAATTTTTAATGTCATTTAATTTTATTTGATTTCTGTTTGCATTCTCCAACATATTTATTTTTTTCTCTTTCATAAATTCATCTGTAATTTTAATAAATATAATTTAATTCATTGACAAATATAAATGTATAGAAAGTCCTTTGCCATCTATAATCTTTTCATGTTTAATTACAAGAATTTAGAGTTATTTTAATACCAGATACATTGACATTCATACTCAATAATTTTCATTATGAATCATAAATTTTGAAATGTACTTATTTTAGGGGCGATATTTCTTTAAAATATATAATTACTAAATTTTAATTTTTCCAATGCCGTTTGACCAATTCAAGGAATATACTAGAAATTTCATCTTTCAAGAACCGAATAAATGAATATATCAACAAATTATTAAAGTGATATTAACTTACATATTATGGCCATATATACACATATCCACTTTCAATCTTCCACTAATTTCTTAACGCTGTTACTTTGTGCTGTTCCACGAACCAAATCCAATAAGTTTCTAATCCGATTGCGAACATTTCGTCAATGTTAATGATCCACTCTGGATGTTCACCTCTCTACTGAGACGAAAAACTAAGGTGCTATCACGAATCTGTTGAGATTTTGGCAAAGATCTCTAACCTTGGGCCGACCTTTGTTTTTACAATTCCTCATAAACTAGACAAAAGCCTGCTGTCCAGTGGTCAGATCTTCCGGAGTGTTGGTTTCTCACGTAAGAGATCGAAGCTCTCTTATAGTTTAAGGTGGGCGTTTTCGACTTTGATGACTGCTTTTTTAGTTGCATAATGAATTCGAGTTTGGCGTGAAGCTCGGATTTTTATAGTGAAAAAAAGAAAAAGGAAATAAAAATTGATTCCCTAATGAAGTTTAATGAGTATCCGGTACAGAATTTGAGTGGCAGTCAATTGAAAAGAATATTGTTCAGTTAGTGCTTTAGGAATAATAATGTTTGGTTAGAGTCTATAGACGTACCAGAAATATATAAAAACAGATTGTTTTCATTCGGATATAAGAAGAAAACTTATCTGTGCCCGAATGATATTTATTGCTAGTTATCTTTAGGTTTGTATGATTTAATTATAATTTATATCTCATTTAGAGGCAACAATAACATATATTTGCACATATTTTGGAACAGGTCTAATAATTTTTAACTGTGATCAGTAGATGAGGACATTACCAAAGAAAGCATTACCTTCTCAATGTTCGATGCTCACCAATAAAATGGCCTTTGACATCTCTGTGGTAAGGATTAAGTCTTAGGGGTGGACGACTCCAGGTTCGAGACCTGATTACAATAAAATTCCGCCATGTAGCGGCCCTGTTACAAGTTAAATCTGACATCATGAATCAAAGGTCCTCCCATCGGTGTGTTGTGGTGTATAAATTAGATGAGGGAAGTGCAATATGTCATTTTCATAATCTGATCGGGATTTAATTTCTGCTGCTTCATCTCAAAATAGCCAAAGTGTTGCTTTCAAACGCGACATTAATAAAACGAAACGAAACTTGGCAATTATGTATTTAATACGTAGCAGATTCATTTTTCTTCGAGTGTTTTAAACCTGGGACTTTTCTTCACCGAATACAGAGCCTTAACATCAAGACCCTACAATTGAGCATACTTTCAATTAAGATTTATAATTTATATAAGAATTGTTTTAATAAGACACGTGTACTTTACAGGTTTGATTTTTTTTAATTTGAAACTTAATCATTAATACTTCTTTTATTCACTTTAATTCATCACTTATTAAAAATTTTTCCAAACCATGCATGATATATGAGATGAGTTTGCTACAATTTAACCTATTTAACAAGTTTAATTTAGTTTTAGCTGAACCGGAAGTTATTTTTTTTATTCGTTCATTTTCCAAATGTCTCTATTAATGCATAAAATTTGATAAAGCAATTATAAGAAATCAAACTTAAAGCTTTTTTCTTTATTATGTACCAGTTACAAGTTATTGTACCCTTAATAATCAGTCAAATTATCTTTATAATCGCTTAGAAAGAAAAGATATAATGACTTTAATAATATGGACGTATAATTGTTATCGGAAGTTAAAAAATTAAATGAAATTTAATCTTGATACTGGATAAAAAATTTCCTAATTATTCATAAAACAAAACAAAACAAAAATTATGATAAAATAATAATTTTGGAATTATTAATAAACTATTACTGTTAAAGTAATTGATACTTTAAATCCTTACCAGAATTCAAACTCAGAAATCCTTTTCACTTCTCCTTTTGAATGAATACATAAGAAAAGATAATTTAAGACAGATTTTGAACAATTCAGTTTATAAATTCTTTGAAAACGCAAAAATTGGCACCATCTATAAATGGCACTAAACACGGAAAGTCTATATTTTGTATTTAATGTAAATAAAAATTATTTTTGTTATATGAACAATGCATGTTCCATATATGCATATTACAAAATGCTAAACGTAGTTGAATAATTGATTATTCTGAAATTAATCGAAGTTATCTTGGGTAATTTCGAAGCAAAAACTTGAAAGAAATATTTTTAATATCATCTTAAACATTTTTTAAAACATTAATTTTTCAATGATATAGATTTCATTTTGGTACAATTTTTGTTATATTTTTCAAATATCAATAAATAATTGAACTGATACAGATTATTTCAGAAAAAAAAAAACCAATTTATGGAATGCGAAATAATAAAATTTTATTTGATATCTGTGTTTCATTTACAAAAATATTTTTGACATCAGTTTTATTGATTTTAAAAAGATAATTTGACCATCATCAGAATCAATTTGTTCTTATTATGTTCGAAGAATAAGAATTCTGATGAAGAAATGTTGCGAAAACACATAAATAGAATTCTGAAAAAAAGTTAAATAAAAGTTATATCGTCTTTATATCGTCTGCTAATTTTATATTAATCATCTGCTAATTTTTTATATTAATCATCTGCTAATTTTTTATATTAATCATCTGCTAATTTTATATTAATCATCTGCTAATTTTATATTAATCATCTGCTAATTTTAAATTAATCATCTGCTAATTTTAAATT
>JAPMOQ010057690.1:0-13068 GCA_026543055.1 Argiope trifasciata
CACCAATCATAAGCAATGACTGCAAATGATCATCAGATAAATTTGCTCTATATTTTGATTTGAGATACTTCATTCGAGAAAAAGTTTGTTCGCACACGTAAGTAGCCCCAAACATTGAAATGAATTTACGAGCAAATTTCTTCAAAAATTTATCAAACATAAAATTTCTTTTATGTTTGAGTTACCGAAATATATTTTTTAATTTAGTCTTATAACTTAACAGCGCGATAGACATTTGTGTTTGGTCAAGTACAACAACTCCGTTTTGTTGGCCACGTAGTTTTTCGATATACCTTTATGAAAATGAAAAGATTTGGGCGAAAACATCATTATGTTTTAAAACCCTCTGCGGGCCGGATAAAATCACTTGGCGGGCCGGGTTTGGCCCGCGGGCCGTAGTGTGGACACCTCTGGTTTATATCATAGATCTGTTTTAAAAGGCCAGGTTAATGACTTCATCTCTTCCAAATCAGAGAGTTCCTTATATGATTCCTTTGAGATGCGCATTCCTCTCAACTAATTTGCGTCTATTATCAGAGTAAACTGCAAAGAGAGACTATTTTAAGAAAAAGAGACAGAATCTGTAAATCGAGATAGAAAATTTGGCCTATAAATGTTAACATTTTTTTGTTTGTTTCAAACCACTAAGTTTGCACCAAGAATTTCTTCCTGGGAAAATGGAAACGTCTCAACAGTGAATGAAAATGTCGAAGTAAATTGCATACATGACAAAAAGTGTAAAGTGATGTATGTACCAATAATTATGTATCAGGATTTATAAATTTTTAAATGTCCTGATTACCATTGTATTGTTTTAGTAAGTTAGTACATTGATGATGCCTTGTCCAAGTTTACACGGAAAGGGAATGCAGTGGCTTCTGAGGATAAAGACCCCTGAGCACCCAAAGGCAAAAGTAGACTTCTAGCTCAAATGAAGATGACACGCACACATTTGCTTGCACAACCCCTTTTTACAGAAAAGAGGGAGGGCTCATTCACACATCTCACTGATAGAACACAAGGGAAGAACAACCATGACTGAATCCGGGATGCCCAGATATCGGAAAAGAAGCGCTGCCCCTATGCCAGGATACCTGCGCAACAAACTCAAATGTTTTTTTTTAAATTGTTGAATTGTTTCCACCTGAACTTTTGTCTTAGAATTTTCATTTCAGCTCTTTTCTAACTGATATGCCCTTTGATTAATTTGTTGCTGTCAATGTGACAGCTTTCTATATGCATGGAGTAGAGTGTGGATAGTTTAAGATGAGACTTTTAAGCCAAAAATCTAGTGTGTGCAGTTCGATGAGAATGGAATTAATGTGTCGATGCTTCGTAAAGATCTGCAATAATATCTATCCTTATATTGCAGTCAGATATTTATTTTCTGTCGTCATGGTCATACCTCAGTATGCCTTTTTGACCTCAGAGAAACTAATCCAGATACCGTAAAGCAGGTTTATGTTTCGTGACACAATCAATTAATTTTTTATTCCTTTCTAATTAAAAAATAGCTTTTCAAGCCATTTATCTGTTTAGTTGACACAGTTTACATCATTTTTACTAATGCAATGCCGCCAATGTTTGTTAATTTTTTTTCATTTTTTCATGAAATTAATATTTTTATCTTTAATTTGATAATAATTCTTTATTTTCGAAATTGCAGAAAAAAACAGCAAATTTTGTAATCCTTAATTACGTATTTTCTTTTCTTTTTCAAAAAAAATTCTCATATACCTATTTTAGAGGCAACTTTAATTATTTTAGCAATATATGATCCATGTGCATCAGAAAGCTGTAAAAAAGATTTAATGAAGGGATTCAACGAAAGATTAAGGAAAAGGATTTAATTTATATTCCATTTGCTCTGCCCCGACAATTGTATATCTCCATTACATTTTAATATTTCAAAAATCTTTAAATATTTTGTTTATCTAAGAAATATGTTATCTCTCTTCGAAATTCTCTATATTTTCACATACTTTATTTTCAGAGTTAGAAATGATATTTAGAAGTAAATCACACTGTAACCATGTTCACATTACTTCGCTTTGTCAGTATTGGAAGAAAGACAATCAATTATCTACAAGTCCTTGGAAATTAAGCTCATTGTTCGAGAGAGGTTCTCCAAACAGAAACACCTTTCGAATAATATACTACAGAAGTTCCGAACTGTGGAAAGTCAAGTCACAAAAGCAAACGTTGAATTCGTTGGATTCACAATAACAAAGGAATCCTGTTAATGTTTCACAAGCATCCGAAGTGGTATTTTGTATTTTTGATACTGATTCAAATGCTGAAATCAACATTTAAAACTGATTTCATTTGACTTAAACATGTATGTAGCATTGCATAAAAAAGGAATGTAATTGCTTTGAAAAAGAATTAAATTAATTAATCAGTTTTAATGTAATTTGGATTTTTAATTATGGAATCATTCAGAGTTTTATTTCGAACAACCTCAATAAAAATCTCTGTTTTATTCGTGATTTCTGATTATTCTAAGTCAGTAACTTTGCCAAAAGTTTTATTATTTTTCCTTGCGAATCCAAAAATTCCAAACAACAATCTTAAGATTTTGCCACCTTTGAGCATGAAAAACCTCATCAGTTTGCAAGAACTTCAAGCATGAAGTTCTGTTTCTGTATCGTTGTCATAGAAACGTGGTTGATTGTTTTTTTACCCATAGTTAGTGCATCAACGTTGAGACGCAGCATCCAACTAGTAAAATTGCTTTTTTCGTGTTTTCCATATAGATAAAATAGTTTTCGCTTTTCAGGACATCTTGCATTAAGAAAACTTTATATTTGGGGTTTTATTTTGTTTGTTTTGTTTTGTTTCAATCTTTTGTGTGAATGAAAATATTTGTGATAAAAACACTAAAAGTAGAAAATATTTAAATTTTTAAATCTTTTTTAATGATAATAATAAACCGTCTGGAATACCATTTTTTTTTTATTCTTTTCCCGTACAATACTTATTTACACAAGAACTGAAAAAGTATCATTTAAAAACAGCAGAGATTTCACCTTTGGTTAAAATCGATCTTTATTTTATTTCTAAGAAAGATATATTTTACATACAGATGAACAATTCCAAAATTTAAAGAAACATTATCCAAACCGTTTCGAAGAATTTAAATTTAAAAATGATAAATTTATTATAATATCTATAACTATGTCATCGCAAAGCTGATGAAATAGTTAAAGAATATGCATATTTGGAAAATCCCTGATAAACAAACAAAAAAAATTATATCGCAAATAACGTTGCATACTTTAAAATACTTATACTCATTAAAAATTGCTATGAAGACTGATTCATTTGGTTCATTTGGAGGTTGCATGATATTCTGCGTATTCCCAACAGTTTTGAAATGCCAGGATAAAAAAGATGTTAATGGGAGGGAGATCGAATCGATATTTTCCCATTCTTCTATCATTACTGTGGGAATGTGGGAAACAGCAACGACCAGCATTTATGCAAAATGTATTTATTAATATTTAAAACACAACTAAACGAACATTTAACACATAAAAAGATACAGAGCGTGAGCTGCACCACATCTTGTAGTCTCAGCGCCGAGTTCTCGTCTGCCCATAATGGAGGCGAAGCATCACATGATTAATCCTGTGACATGGCCAACATGGCGCCATACAAAATGTGATCCGAGTTGAGAGATTTTACTCAATTCCCACGTTACTGTTCTTAATTAAGTTTTTGTATAAATACCATGCCTTCGTACTCTAACCTTCAGATCTCTCCAGAATTTGTTCTCCTGGATTTAAAGCCAGTGACTGAGGTGATATCAGCAAACTTTTAAAAATAATCAAAAATACTAAATTCGAAAACCAAGAGCAATGTGATTAGAATCGTATTTCCTGATGTTTTTTTTTTAAGTTTTTCCAAAAGTTTCTAAATTTTGGGTTAACTATTTATATAATTTTTTAATAAAGTGCAGTTTTTATTATTCCGTCAATAATTATTATATTTCCTATTCATACACCTGACATGTCTCCCAAACAAAACAAAAAAAACTTTTATCATCAACTTTTACGGTTTCAACTGAGTTCTTTGGATTAAGTATGCATTTTTAAATTTCTGATGCAAAATTAACCTCATCAAAACAAAAAGAAAGTATTAAATTTACTTTCAACTGTAAATATGCCAATTTCGGAACGATTCGACTTGTTTGTTGCTGATTTAAAGAAATAAAGCCTGTAACAGTTACAGAACTCTTCTCTTTTGGATACTAGATGGCGTGCCTGAATAGGCCATCCCGTAATGCACTTAATTTTTTAATAAAGTGCAGGTTTTATTATTCCGTCAATAATTATTATATTTCCTATTCATACACCTGACATGTCACCCAAACAAACAAAAACTTTTATCATCAACTTTTACGGTTTCAACTGAGTTCTTTGGATTAAGTATGCATTTTTAAATTTCTGATGCAAAATTAACCTCATCAAAACAAAAAAAAAGTATTAAATTTACTTTCAACTGTAAATATGCCAATTTCGGAACGATTCGACTTGTTTGTTGCTGATTTAAAGAAATAAAGCCTGTAACAGTTACAGAACTCTTCTCTTTTGGATACTAGATGGCGTGCCTGAGTAGGCCATCCCGTAATGCATTGCAAGTGTAATTAGAATAAAATGCGATATTGTACTGTTAGACTAAGCGCATAAATGTCCTGTCTTGTCTGAGTTTGTTCAGTGTGTGGCTGTGATTATTAAAAAAATGTTCCTGTAAACATAAGTCTTGTTGCTTCCTGCACAGATCATAATAATCTACATTCCATTAAAAGCCTTACTTTCAATTTTTGTTAAAATAAAATTTATCTCCGATTTCAACTTCCATGTCTAACTAATAAGTGATTTCATTGAATTATTTCAGATAAAATTCATGCAAAAAATACTTTTGTAAACTCGATAGAAATTTGAGCAACGCTTAAATGTAGATTATTTTTCAAAAATATTTTTATGATTAATTTCTTTTCATATCAAGTTAACTTTAATGGGCAACCTTCTCTTATATTGTCTCCTATTGAATTTATTTCCTTAAAGTGTTTCGTTACATAATTCATTATAGAATAGATAAATTTTCTGATTTAACAACATAACACCGCTTTACATTAATGCGATGAAAATTAATCACTTACCAAATGCTTTTTGTATAGCTTTCTTACGACTATGAACCGTTCGGAAAGACAAATAAATGAATAAATATCAAAACAAAGGAACTTTTAAAATGCCTTCGAAATGCATAACAAAAAATTCAAATGGACGGTATCAATAGTTAGGAATTTATTCAAATTTCCAATGTACGATTACTGTTGTGAATCACTTTATCACTGACATTTCAACGTTTTTACTTTTTTAAACCCAAATAAATAAATAAAAAATTATAAATATCACATGAATGAAGCATCAGAAAAAAATTCTTGCGTTCATATTCGCATTCAATTCCAGCTTATAACATCTTTTCTTGATCATTTAAAACTATTTTTACCTGTGATTTTATGTCTGATCTCCCCTATTTTTAAATTTCCATTTCCAAAAACAGGCATAATTAATAAGAAAAGACTTTTTTCGCTCAAGATGTTTTAATACGTGAAATGTTTGTTATTTAAGTTTGAGTTTTCGATTATTGCAATACATTACTACGTAAATAAGATGCCACAGAGAATGGTTTCCTCAAATTTTTCTCGCATATATTCCCTACTTATACTCTGCTTCCTACCTCTGGCACAGCTTAAAAATTGCGAACTTTAGGGAAGCACATGATAGCTATAAGTACTCAATTTTTTTTTTAAATATCATGCATATAAGTTTTTTACAAGCTATAGTGGAAGAAAAGAAACTATAAATTTTGGACGTTCCTTTCACTATCGATTGAAACATGAATTTGATACAAATTTACAATTACATTAACAAAGGTCTTATTCAAAATTTCTTGTATGTAAGCCAATGCTTGCGTTACTGAGTTATCACGTTTATATGTTTACAAAAATATAGATCGACAAACGGACAATCCTTTTGTAAATTTCTTATAAAGTTTGATGAACAGCTACACTTTAGGTTCTAAAACTGTGAACCAATTATCTTTTACTTTTTTACGTTTCTGAACCATCACATAGGGCCGTTGTTGCCTGGTGGTAAGGTTTCGGCTTCGGAATCAGAGGGTTTCTGGTTCGAGATCCTAGTCCACCGAAGAACCGTCGTGTAAGGGGGTCTGTTGCAAGTTAAATCCTTCAGGCCAAAACTTTTTTCGCTAGTGTGGCGTGTGCTTACTCAAGTGTTGTCCTCATCATCTGACAGAGATTCGAAATTACAGTGTCCGTCCTAAAATAGATCTAGTGCTTCTTTACAATAGGACGTTAATATAACTAAAATCTAAACATTTTAAACCATCACATTCATATAAACGCAAAAGTGTCCGACAAATGGTTTACTGGATTTTCCTACACCAATATATAAGCGTTGAAACTTTAGATAATAAATCTGTGTAGCATATATTATCAATCAAGTTGTTTTTATTTTGTAGTTATCGGACAGATAAATTTACTATGAATGGATTTCACTTAAATATTGACAGAAATTTAGATGTATCATCCATTTAACTCATGTTATTGTATTGAAAGATATTTTACGTTATTGTATTGAAAGATATTTTATGTTATTGTATTGAAAGATAGATAGACAATCTCGATTTCTCGGATTTAGAGAGACCTTACTCAATGAAATTCATCAGAATATTTTCATGATTATGAAACTTTCTCTGTGCATATGTTGTATATGAAAGACGTTTATTACAAACATTTACAAGTTTGTGTAACTATGTAAACTTCCATTGTCGTTTCTAAATCCTTCTGAGCACTTGTAGACTATATGAAGGAGAATGAACTTGAACCAGTTACCTCTCGAAACAGATTTTCGAGCACCAAATTGTGGGATTTCAGAATTAAAATAATTTCCCGTGTCTTTAAAATCTTGCAGATATTATTCCATTTCTCAAACTAAAGTAATTTCGCAAACTACCTGTTCTTCAATACATCTGTACATATAGACAGACGTTCTTCCTCTTAATATGTTTCATCTAAAAATACATTTAGAAATTCGGTTTAATGGCCACATGTCAAATTTCATCCATATAGATCAAAACGTAATTGAGTTGTCGTATTAGCTGACATATATAATTCTAAGCCAGCGGAAGTGGTCTCCTTAAAACTTCCTCCCTTCCTCCGTTGTTGTTACTTATGGCGCTCTTGCAAGCCCTCTGACAGAAAGCTGTCCGCGATTTAAGCCTAAGTTAGAGGCCTTTGATTTTTCAATAATACCAACTAGGGCCCATAGTTAGTATTAGCTACTTCATGCTTCACATTTGCTTGCACAACCCATTTTTACAAGGGAAGGGGGACATTCACGCTACTTACATATAGAACTCAGAATAATAAACAGTCCCGAACCGGGAATCGGACCCGGGAATCCCAAATCACTAAGAAGACGCTACCCCTATGCCAGGACGTCGGCTCTCATATTGTTTAATAAACTTATCGTGTTATTAAACGCACAATAGTAATCGAATTTCATACCAGTGAACACCTTGCATGGCATTAAACGCACAATAGTAAAAGAATTTCGTACCGGTGAAAGCCTGGAATGGCATGGAACATTCAAAAGTAAACGAAACTCGTACCGGTGAGCATCTTGAATGGCATTGAACGTTCACTAGTAAACGAAATATTAACTTTCGGCATGAGTTCAGCGTTTTACTGAATCCTTGAAGAGTTTAATTTCATGTGTTATTATAGTTATCGAAACCAAATTTGAACTTACGCGTTTTTCTCAACCGATGAAAGCAAAATTATGCCAGAAGGCTATAATTATAATCACAAAATTACTCGCCAAATTTCATATATTCAAGTCAGTACTTTTATGAATTATCGCATTTATATATTTCAGTAAGAACAAACCGACAAACAACTAACCCTTTGTTCAATTTTGCTCAAAATTTCATATATGTCTACACTATAGGCTTTAAATCAGTGTACCAAATTTTTGCTATCTAGCTTTTTTTTGTTTATTAGTTATCGAGTTAACGTACATTTCAACAGCAAACAGACGAATTTCCTCTGAACGTACTTAACTCAAACTTTGATGGAAATCTGCAAATTTGGTGTTAAGACGGTATATCGAATTTAGCTGTCGAGCTCAAAGTGGTTTTATTTGTCTCTTGTCACAGATAGACAAATGGATATTTTCTAAGTATATATTTTTAAAACGCAGGATGATCTAAGACATAAAGATTCTTTAAAGTTTAGAGATAGAAATTTTTTAACGATTACTATACTTGCTCTGTACTACATATATGAAAACATAAAAAAGAGTTTTTCAGGCTCAAGTAGATCTTAAACTTGAAAACCCATCAAATTCTTCCAGATCGAATTGGGCCGCGTTAGTCCGGTTTTAAGGTCTCAACTTCGGAACCGGAGGGTTTCAAGCCCGAAGCCAGATTCCTCCGAAGAACTGTCGTGTAAGAGGCTCTGGTACATCCTTCCGAATATAGAATTCCACCATATCGAAATATGGCGCAGATGTTTAAATCGAGATGGGGGTGCCAACTCAGGTGTCGCCCTCGTTATCTGACCACAGTTCAAAATTAGAGGGCCGTTCCAAAGTATACCTATTATTGCTTTAAAACGGAACTTCTTTATAACTAAACTAAATTAAAAATCCAGATCAAATTTTTTGACAAGAATTTTGTTTTATTTTTATGTACGAGAAACTAAGAAATGCAGTATTTGCTGTTTTGTTTTAAGAGAGAAGTTGTTTTCAATATTCTGTACCCTCTGTGTTAATATACACTCGGAATTTTTTATCCCTTTATTTAATGAATTATTTTACCACTATTTTTCAAATTTCTTTTTTGGCCATTAGTTTAGTTTTGATACAGAATAAACTCATAAAAAAGGAAAGAAAACTTTTTCATTATTCAAAAACTATTCATTATTTTCATGTTATTGTTTAGTTGATATCAACTGCTCTCCATTGAAAATACGTTCTTCCTGTTCCTTCAAATACTGTTAGAAACAATAGTCATATTCTAAAAATATCAGACAGATTTAAATGGTACTTTAAAGTACCGTCGGGAAAATAAAATGTTAAATGAATAAATAGGAAAATACTTTTATCTACAATTACAAAATATAATAGGATTTTGATTCTGGTTTTTTCCTCCATTTTTTATATCTTTTCAATATAATAAAATTCCATGAAAAGCTTAAAGACTGTCAAAGAATTTTTTTTCTTTTGCGAATCTAGAGGTATGTTTAATTATTCTTTCGTTTCAAAGCTCCATCACTGTATTTAGCTTTTCTGTACAATATTTATTTTTGAGAATTATAAAATGAATTTTCAGAAATGAAGAGATTAACTTTAAGTATTGTGTTTTTTTTTTTTTTTTTTGAATGTTAATAGAAACTGTAGTTTCATATTTCTTGAAATAGTTACAAGTGTTCTTTTATTATTTCCAATATAATTGGGATGAATTCCAACGGTTTAAAGCTGCTGTATGGAAAATTAATTAAAAGATTTTGAATTGAGAAATATCTCAATCAGATATAATGGAAATTTAATCGAAAAATTTTGTTCTTCCTCTCTTTTATTCTCAAGATTTCAATTACGTAAAATTGCGTTTAATTTATCTATAATCTATTGCGATAATTATGAAACAATTTTTAGATTTTTTCTGATAATCATTATTATTTCCTTTTCAACTTTTATTGAAATGCAGCTAAAAATATCCTTCATATCGAATTTGTATTAAATGAAGTAGTTTTGCAAAATAATTTCTAATATTTGTAATTGAAATGTGAGTTTCAATTACTTTCGGATTTTTTTTTTACTTTAACTTTTCATTTTAATTATCCGATACCACAATGATTATCCGATATCAAATCCCAATCAAAATTAAAACAAAGTTAGATTGCAGATTTTTATGTGATAAGAACATATTAGAAATGGTAATAAAATACTCATTTGTTAAATACCTAAAATGCAAAATATTTGTAATTTTTTGTTGGACAATTGTTATTCAGTTATTGATATTATTTAAAAATGCATAATTGAAAAATATCTTGCTGTAATTTATCAAAGAAGTAAGATTTGACCCAAATGCATTTTAAAGCAAAAACTTTGAAATATATATTTTTATTGAATTATTAAATGAATACATATAGCTCTTAAGAAGTTTTTCTATCGGAAACGTTTCAGTAGAGAATTTTCAAGTTTGACCAGGAATATACATGCAAAAATATGAAATTACGTATTTCTGTACTAATTTTTTGGTATGTTATGTGATTAATTTTTAAAGTTTTAAGTAATACTGAGTGAGTAATAAGTCGCATAATATTTTAATTATACTATTATTATTCTTTCTGTATTATGGATTATTTTGTATGTTCAGTTTATGTGATAAATTTTAGAAATATTAAGTAATACTGAGTGAATAGTAAATTGCATATTTTAATCGTACTATTATTATCCTTTCTCTATTATGGATTTTTTTGTATATTTAGTGTTATTAATCGGTAATACAGATTATCTGCACGATTATTCTCATAATAAAAAAGAACGTTTTGCATATATTTTAATTGCTAAAAATCACAAATCAATAAAGCCGTCTTTAGCGACTACTTAGTAACTATGGAAATAAAACTGAAAGTTCACGAAAGTTCAGAAATTAAGGCGATATCAGTTTTAGATTTTTCAATGCCCTGCAGGAAAATATATATAAGAAAGTGATTAGAATCAGTTAAGTGAGTAAATTCCCTTTGGATGATGTGTAAGTAGTAAAATCTCGAGATTCATTCCGACTGTTGTTTTATTACTTAGTTAGAAATGATACTTCTCTCTCTCTCTCTCTCTCTCTCTCTCTCTCTCTCTGTGTGTGTGTGTGTGTGTGTGTGTGTGTGTGTGTGTGTGTGTGTGTTCATGATTTCAGTAAATGCTATGCTTTTTTATTCTTCAGGTGTATTTTAGCGCCAGTGTTATGTGTTTCTTGCGTTTTAAAGGGTCTCACAGTTGTCAATAAAATATAGTATAAGGATTTAAAAAAAATCAAGTTACTCCTACCATTGTAATGCTCTAAGAGTAATCTGAAGATCGAGTTATTACGATGGTATACAGGAGTAACAATCTTTAAGTTTTCTAACTTTCTATGCTTATAGATAATGTTACGTAGGGCAACCTGTAAACTATTACATGTCATTTTTAAGATAATTTCTTGCTGATTTTAATTCAAAATTCAAATATCTGCAATGCAAAAAAAAAATTTTAACTTACTTTAATCTGAAAAGAAAACACCATGATGACATGGACTGTTAATTCTAACTTTTCTGACCAATCAGTGTTCTTGTTCTTGGAACCACTCAAATATTATCAGAAGATGATATATTTAAAGTTGGGACAAATCATTATTATGCTTTTGGCAACCACTGTAGCCAAGCTCAACGGTGAAAAAAAATGGTCACATTATAATGTTCTCCATGTACCAACACCCCCTCCCTCTCGAAAGAGAATACTATTCGTCATCATTATGGAGACAACTCACTCCCACATCATTTCTATATGCACTGTAAAAGCGAAAATAGGATTACTTATACAGCAGTTTCCCATCCTCATATCTAGTCTATGCATCGGTCACATACACTCAAAGACATTTATTGTTTGGTGAACGGACCCCTCATTGTACGAACTGTAGAGTGGTCGATTCTATAGCACATATTCTTACTGAATGTCCTAATTTTACTTCGGATCGTTTAACTCACTTTCATTCGTCTATTTTAAATTTACGAGGCATAGTAAGTGAGAAACCTCACTCAAAACTTTTTGACTTTTTAAAAACTATTGGGTTGTTTTTTTTTCATAGCATTTAACATTTGATTTATTTTAATTCTTGTGCCAAATCATTTTAAAGCATAGATCTTCTCAAATTTTGACATTTTTTACAATATGTCCTTCTTTCTTTCACACATTTTAAAACGGAATTATTTAAATATCCTTGTGTATGGCACAGCTTGCTCAAAGATGGACTTTGTGCCAATAAAACATACTATACCATACCATACCTATCTTCATGTCTGAGTTACATCTTTCACTACGAATTTCAAATTCGATACATTTTTTTCATGCAGAAGAATATAATCCTAATATAATATCCCTCTTTGAAGAATTATCTTATCGTCTTAAATCATCTTGAATCATCTTAAACTAAATGGTTCAGTTCGAAAACGTAAAAAGAAAGCAATATAATTTGAACCAATTAGCCAAGAAATCTATAGGGGAAAATATTTCAAAAGGACATTTGGTATATTTTCTGTTGAAAAGTTCCGAATACTCTTTTAATAAATATACTGATATTAATATTATTAATAAGGGATTTAATTATATTACTTTGCAAATATTAATTAGTGGCAATTATTTTAGCTATATTCAATTATCATATAACATTTAAACTAATGGAACATAAAACGATTATACTAAACGTTAGAAAATATTCTTTTCAGAACTAATAAATGCATTCTGATATTTCGTTATACCTAGAAAACTGTTTGAATTATTTATACATAGTATAAAATGGTCTCCCGAAATTGTCTGTATGGTGAAATCACAAAAACTCGAGAAATATTAAACTGATCTTGGAGTTATGTGCATTGTTTTTTAAGGCTTTTACTGGGGAAGGTTTTAATATATTAAAATTATATAAAAACAAAAAAGGAAATTTATAACTGCGATTTTAATTATTTTAATAATAAGATTCACGCATGCGTTAAAACAACAGAATTAATGCTTTGCTTTTATCCACACGCATGCGTAAACAGCAAGAGCTGTGGTATACGTATGCGATACATTTCTGTGTTTATATCTCATGTTAAACACCGATACAAAACTCATTATGCCCCCCCCCAAAAAAAACTTAACTGATGGAGTTATTTGTACCTTTTGTAGGGATTGAGTAAGGTTTTAGTACATTGAAGTCCATAGACTACTTTATATGTACCAT
>JAPMOQ010057694.1:5144-17122 GCA_026543055.1 Argiope trifasciata
AATAAAATGAGGTATAAATTTAAATTTGAATAAAATGAGGTATAAATTTAAATTTGAATAAAATGAGGTATAAATTTATATTGAAATGTTTTTATATGCCCTTCGAATAATTTTGTACTCTTCATATACTTTGTATTCTTTATATGCTTCATATAACAAAAAGAAAAAAAAATATCTATTTTTACTTTACCATTACACGCTACCATCTTTAAATTTAGAAGAGAATTACAGAAGTAGGATGTATAAAGTTTCGATTTCGAATATTTATTAAAATAATTCAAAGCACGTAAAATACTCAAATGAAGCTCCATCTGGAAAAAAAGAAGGAATGAAAACTAATTTCAGTACGTGTATGAAATAAGTTATCTACTATATCTATATCTATACTTATAATAAAGCTCAATGTGTGTGTGTGTGTTGGCGCTCAATAGATCAGACCGTTGGACCTGCAACTACCAAATTTGGCACATGTATACCTTGGAGGTCGGGAATGTGCACCTCGGAGCCCTTTTTTCGAATTTTTAATTAGAATTTGAATTAATTAAAATTTAAGCGAAATTTCGACGTTTTTCCGCTATAACTTCCGAAAATATGATCGCATAAACATGATTTTTATATCCATTTAAAGATAAAAAAATTAGCTTTCTAACGGTATCAGTGTTTTAAATTTATAACGTAAGCTTCTATTTTTAACGAATTTTTAAAGAAATATTTTAACCATGTTTTTAGCACGTGACTGGATAAAATAAAAGAATGCCGGAAGTTCGAATAAAAAAAAAACTATCATTGCAAAATAAATCTAAAGAAATGCAACTTTTAACACGTGACTGGATAAAATAAAATAAATATAAAATGTGATATTTTCTAAAAAAATAAATGCAAAGCAAAGGATTGTATGATCGTTTGCAATATCTAAATAATTACTTCAACAAATCTTCTTTACGGTAAACCTGGTCGAATTTAGACAGGATATGCATTGGAATCCCGACTTAATGGCATATTTCTATTATCGTTTGCAATATCTGTATCATTAATTCAATATTTTTTTCCATTATAAAATATGATAGTTTCTAAAAAAAATAAATGCAAAGCTAAAGTTTCTATAAAATCTGCAAGAGCACGTCAAAGAGAAAAAATTAGGTTTTATCACCGTGTTGCCATCATTTTTACAAAAGTTCAAATTTAAAAAAACTATCATCGCAAATTAAATCTGAAGAAATGCAACTTTTAGCACGTGACTGGATAAAATAGAATAAATATAAAATATGATATTTTCTTTAACGAATGCAAGGCAACGGATTCTATGATCGTTTGCAATATTTAAATCAATAATTGAATAAATTATCTTTATTTATACAGGATTGAATTCATGCAGGATATGCATTCAAATTCCTTTCCAATGGCCAATTTGTAAAATATTATTAATAGGCATATATATTGTTTAATACTATTAATTTGATCTAAATGAAGTAAATAATTACATTTTATGTAGTTTGAGTCAAACAATGAATTTAAATAAATGAGTTTTAGATTTCTTCATACTTTGCTCTGTGAGCCATATTTTACAAAATATTTTTATTAATATTTTAAATAAAAGTTTCTAGATCAATCAGTCTTCTAAATCAATCAGTAAAACTGACTGATTTATAAAATTAAAGAATATTATTAGGAAAACGCGTTCTTTTAGAACTTTCAGTACATCATCTTAAAGAAAATATTAATTTCAGGCCAATCAATGCCCGGATTTACTTCAAGGCTAATGAATATGTGATTTAATTGAAAATTTTAGAACCCATTACTCATGGCGAACCAGCTGGTCGCCAAAGGCGGCTAGTATAGTATAAATCTCGCCTTAATAAGAAAGAAATGTTGTAACATATAAAATTCTAATAAGTCCATGTTGATTTTCAAAGTCATCAGTAGATGGCGCCATGATTCAAATCTGAATTCACAATCAGGAGGCAAAAAATTTTAAATACTTAATAAATTGCTGCAGAATACTATCTATCAGCTAAGGAGTAGACCAACTTATCATCTAATTGCCGATAAAATGTAGAAAGCAACGTTGACTAATTTATATGTAATACGTTTTTTTTATTATTATTATTGTTCGCTTTCTCAAAACAATAAACTTGAAAATAGTTGTCATAAAATTTTCGACTCGCTTTTCAATTTCAATTTTTCTCGCTTTTCAGGAAAAAAAACTGCTTTAATAAACGTATATTTCTTATTTATAAAAACATATTAATATAGTTCATATATATAAAAAATATATACTAATGCACTATCTTTTTTAAACCAATTTTTACTTTCTATATCGCAAATATGGTAATCATCAAAAAATTAGAGCTAAAAGTTTTGACGAATTTGAACGTCACATGAGTTCATAAAGCACATTTTTGGAAAATATGTGGCTGTCTATCTATAAAGATAACTGATGACTCGAAAGCGCTTTAAATACGGGATAAAATTCAGTACATGATCTTTCGGTTCGGGTCGATCTAATGCCACTTGGTCATACCAAGCCGAATGAGCTGATCTTTTTCGAATGAAGGCAGAAGTGTGCGCCTTTCGTTGTGAACGAGCACCGTTCAGGTGACTTTGCTCGAACACACACGACACAACCCTTCTTAGAGGGGCGGTTGAACTCATTCATCCACCCACAAGTCAGAATTGAGATCCCAATTAGAGAGAGACTCCTCCCTGATTCAGAGGTATCATTTGTGATAGGTATTTAGAGGATCTATTGAACGTGCACCAACTGCCACTAGCCAACACGGCGGTCTTTGGCCGAGACGAGGACCAAACATCCGCGGCTCTACATTAAAGGAGGAAGAGAAATGTTTATTTCGTTTATTTCGCGCCATAAAACCCCAAAATATAAAATATCATACCATAATCTCGGCAAGGAGCCATTTGAGAATATATAATCAAAGAATAGTGCATCTTTATTTTTTACACAATCTAAATTCCAAACATATTCAAAAAATTCTAATCACATTTCACATGGTTAAAAATTCTAATCACATTATTATTATTATTATTATTGAAAAAGTTCTGGTTTAAATTATTAGTTACAATTTTTCTCGTCATGATTTTAAAAATTATATTATCGCGTAGAAGAATACATAAAGTCATCTGAAACATTAAGGTGAAAAGTCAACATTATTTTTGACTTTAATTTCGTTTCCATAACTTTATATTGCCACACTGAATCTTCAGAGTCGAATCAATCAAAATTACAATCAAAAAGCCAGTCTGATTCAGAAAAAGGATGCAAAAAAGTGCTTAAACAGAGAAATTGGGCTTTTAGAGGACATTTAGCCTCTTAACTCATGGTAATGATTCTTTTCAAGAAGAAAAGCACTCGAGTCTTCATAATCATGATCCAGAAATCGAAATTATATTTTTTGGCTTCGTGTCTTCGAACTTTCGTTGAGTTTCCTTTGCAATAATTTAGATTATCTTACGTGGTACAAAATATTAAAAAAAAAAAAGTAATAGCACAGCGCATACATAAAAAACATAAACATTTACATAATCAAATCGATATTAAAATATTGATTGGAACAGAATCAGTGCTTCTGATTACAGGCGAAAACAATTTATGTGATTATTACATTAAATATATAATTAAAATTTAATAATTTAACTTAAATAATTTAATTCTTTTAGGCAATGAATAAAGAATAAATGGCAATGTTCATCCACATCTTTGGACAGAATTTGGATTTTTTTTAACCCGCTTTCACCAGTATTACTTTATTATGACCTAAGATTCTTTCAGAACAAATGCATTTTTAAAAAGGTTGACTTAGAACTAAGACATCATAGCAGTTATTTTCATGAAATGTAGTTTTTTTTCGGAGGAAATTAAATGATTTTATTTTTCTAATATGTTGAAAAATATTTCACTCGCGTGTAATAACAGTTTTGATAAAAGTTTTTTTTTTTTTCATTCATTCTTAAGGGGAAAACAGTGAAAGATTTGGCACTGTTCAAAGATGAATCCATTAGAAAACTTTTTAATGATCTCAGACATTAGAAAATAGCAGCTTGAGTTTACAAAAATATTTTTTTCATAAAACAATGCTACCACGGTTGAAAATTATCATTATATATACAGAGAAAGATGGTGTGGGGGGAGGGTATAGAAATCGAGAGAGAAGTCTCATGATTTTTTGAAACCGGTCTAAACTGGTTATAATGACTTAAATGAATCAAGACAAATAATGACTTAGAAATAATAATGTTCTAAGATGATAACTTGAAATTTGCGATAGTAGATTCCATTTTCTTTTTACTTTTGCTTCAAGAATTTTCATGACACCTAAAATTAAGGTATCCGACTACGTTAAAAACAATGTTATCGATCACATTGGTGATTTAAAAATATCTTATTATTTTTTGTAGTTCAGACTTTTCTCTTCCCAAAACAGAAAAGAAAAGGAAGGCCTGACCTATCACCCAGGATCACATATTTTTCAACTAAAATTTATTTTTAACTTTAATTTTCATAAAAATTCTCTACCGTTAACATGATATCCCTAAAACTAATCGAGGTATTTACGTAAAAATGTCAGCATGTATTTTAAATAATGTGGGCAAAGAAAGAACCAAATGTTTTATTGTTGGTGAAATGCTTTTTCATTTATAGGTGTTTTCAGAAAAATTAAGCTGTAAACTCATGGTAAAAATGCATTTATACGTATATTTTTACCCATGACTTCTTTACATCTCAAACTTCTTATTAGATTTTAGTTCATTTCATTCATCGTTGTATTCTATAACTTGCGTTTAAAGACAAATAGGATTGTTGCATTAAAATTTTTTCTAGAGGGTCAACTATTTTGGTTCAATTTTATTAGAATTAACTGCAAATTTTCCTGTTTCTCAAAGTATATTATATTTTCAAATAATTCTTTTTGTATTTAAAGTTTTTATTATTAAAAATACATCTAAAAACCAAAAATAGTTTCTAAAAAATCCAAAAAATTCAACATTTTTCCTTCGAACGTAGTCGGGTACCTTCAGGATCTTCCGTCATCTATATATACTTATAATAAAGCTCAATGTGTGTGTGTGTGTGAGCGTGCGTGTGTGTATGTGTGTGTTGGCGTTCTACAGGCCAGACCGTTGGACCTACAGCTACCAAATTTGGTACATGTATACCTTGGAGGTCGGGAATGTGCACCTTGGAGCCCTTTTTTTGAATTTTTAATTAGAATTTGAATTAATTAAAATTTAAGCGAAATTTCGACGTTTTTCCGCTATAACTTCCGAAATTATTATCGGACAAACATGATTTTAACATAAATTTAAGGATAAAAAAATTAGCTTTCTAATGGTATCAGTGTTTTAATGTATAACTCAAGCTTCTATTTTTAACGAATTTTTAAAGAAATATTTTAACCATGTTTTTTTTAGCACGTGACTGGATAAAATAAAAGAATGCCGGAAGTTCGATTAAAAAAAAACTATCATCACAAAATAAATCTAAAGAAATGCAACTTTCAGCACGTGACTGGATAAAATAACATAAATATAAAATGTGATATCTTCTAAAAAAATAAATGCAAGGCAAAGGATTCTAAGAAATCGTTTGCAATATTTATATAATTAATTCCATAAATTATCTTTATTTACAGTAAACCTGATTGAATTTAGACAGGATTTGCATTGAAATCCCGACTTAATGGCATATTTCTATAATCGTTTGCAATATCTGTATCATTAATTCAATAATTTTTTCCTTTTTTCGCTTTCTTTAAAAAACATTTTTAATATTTTAGAAGCATAATTGATAAATTATTAGAGCATTAAACTCAAAAAGTTTTTCCGAATAAAGTTACCGACTCTTTAACTACTAATAACTGAATCTTTTAACTTAAACTATTTCTTAAATTTTGACTAAAAAATATATGATTTAATTGGAAATTTTAGAACGCATTACTCATGGCGAACCAGCTGGTCGCCAAAGGCGGCTAGTACTCAAATAAGCCTAACAAACGCGGTAACAACAACAAAAAAGTTTCTTAAAGTGTCCGACTACGTAGAAAGGAAAAAATTAGAAACATTTTGATTTTTTCAGAAACTATTTATGATTTTTAGATGCATTATCAATAATAAACCCTATAAATAAAAAAATTGTTTGAAAATGTAATATATTTTGAGAAATGAGGAGTAAATTTTAATGAAATTGAACCAAAATGGTGAACACTCAACGCAAAATGGTAAAGCAGCAATCCTATTTATATTTCTACACAAGTTATAGAATACAATGGTAAATGAAATGAACCAAAATCTAAGAAAAATCTTGAGATGCGAAGAAGTGATGGGTAAAATTATACTGATATATATGCATTTTTACCATAAATTTATAGCTTACTTTTTCTCAAAACACCTAAATATGAAAAAATATTTCTCCAGCAATAAAACATGGTTCACTTCATTACCCATATCATTTAGAACACACGCTGAAAGTGTAATGTAAATACCTCTATTAGTTTTGGGGATATCATGTTAAGGGTAGAGAATTTTAATGAAAATTGAGGTGAAAGACAAATTTCAGCTGAAAAAAGTATGTGACCTGGATGATAGGTCAGACCTTCCTTTTCCCAGAAACGATAAACTATTTTGGACATAGAAAAGTCTAAAATGCATGAAATAATAAAAAAATTTAAAAATCCCCCCCTGTGTTCGATAACCATTGTTTTGAACGTAGCCGGATACCTTAAAACATTTCGTTGTAATCTTAACATTTTCACATAGTATTTCCATAATCCGCCTAATTTCATTAATATCCGAGATAATTATTCCGCTATCAAGGACTACCTGTTGCGTTATCTCAAGGACACGAGAGCGCCTGTCATATTCGATGAGAGCAAATCCATTCTTTCAAGGTGAAGGTTACGCCCCAAAATCTTGCGCAAAAGGAATGAGTTCCCACTTAATTCCTTAATGAACCGTCCCAAGAGGTATCTATCTTCTGAATCAGAATAGGGAACACTTTCAATCCGAATAAGCTTCAACGTTGTCGGTGAATCAGGAGAGGGGGGGTATATATGGTACAGTAAAAGCTCTTTATTCGGGGGTACGTTCCATAAATATGCCACGAATACAGAAACCGTGAATACGGAATGGTCATTTATATGAGATTATAGGGGATACATTCCTAAGTGACAAAATAATAAAAACAAAACAAATATGTAAAAAAATCAATTTAATTTAAGTTTTTGAACACTTCGATTGATTATCTTAAGGCTTAGGCAATGGCTTGAAGAATTTTGTCATTTTCTCTTGCTTGGCAGTTTTTAACCTCCTTCCATTCAGACTGATACGCAGCAGTCGCATTAGCAATTTGCCTCTTAAAAATCAGACTTCGTTCCACAGACGGATCAATTTTCATAAAGAAATCCGCAAAGCTCATTTGCCATTCTTAAACTTTCACTAAGATTTTTCAAATGAAATGTCACGTTTCCAGTGCTTGTTGAAGCCTCTTCCTCAGTGGGCCGTGAATTTAACATTTCCTCCAAGTCGGTTTCAGTCCTCGGTGATATCATTTAACAACATACTTTAGGCAAAGTTGTAATAAGATCTATTTTACTTTTTTATTAGTCCATTTGACAGCATTTACAAAGGATATTGGGTTGGATACCTATTGGAATCCTTTTATTATTATGTATGTACTTATTAGATCCGCGAATATAGGAATCGGGTCGCATTTTTTAAATCCGCGAATAAAGAAAGTGCAAATAAGAAGCTTTTACTGTATATGTCCAAAAAAGGAAGAGTCACTTTCGACTTTATTCCTGATCCGTAAATTAAAATAAGAATATACCACCCATTTATAATAAATAATATCTGGCCATGCGAGATATCCAGCATATTTCCAAAGAATTGGAAGAACGCAGGAAAATAAATGCATTTGTGTAGAAATGGATACGGTTCGCCACTATTTAATGGAATGCATAGAGGCCTCAAGGTTAAGGAAGGACCTGAAGATTGTAAATAATGATTTAAGTACAGTACTGATGGTACCGGGTCATCTCAAAACCCTGAAGGATAGGATGTCAAAGATGGACAGTTTCATTCCAACTGTCTGAGAGTGTGCAGGTGGGGAAAACGACTACTATTGACTACCTTGAAAGGAATGTTGGTTCGACTGATCGGTCCATGTGAGGTTGGACACTTCTTATTCATTATATCGACCGCAACAAATCTTGACGATACTGCAACGCTCAGTAGTGGCGAGGTGATTGGCTCTATACAAGAAGAAGAAACCTCGGTTTCCGCAAAGGGACACATTTCACAATTCGATATCGTGTATAGAAAACCGATTACTCGTTTTGAAAGTCCTACTTTAATTCTGTCAAGCACCAAAATTTGATATAGAACTGAGAAATATAGTTTTTAAAACAACACCATATACCAAGTTTCATTTACCTAGTCATTGAAATTTTTTTTCTTGAGTTCCATTGTGTTTTTTGCTTACATACAAACAGACTGACGCACCTACAGATAGTCAACTTATTATGATCCAAAATTTGCAACGAATTTATCATTCCAATGATAGAATAGAAACTAAAGTTTACGCAGTTAGCTTTCTGTATGTCTGATTTAAGGTATTCACATGCATACGAATAAATTCGATAGAGTTTTAGCAAAACGATTTCGTCAACCATCTGATTGAAACTTAAAATTTTCACATAAAGGCCACACATCAAATTTTACTCCAGAAATTCGTCGAGTTAATCGCGTTTACAAGACAGACTGTTATTGTTCTAAAAATATGCTTTTCGGATTTACGAACATCCAAAATATGAGGATTTACAAAATAGTAATACAAAAAAAGGAAGTCTTTTTTTTTGTCTTTTTTTACTTCCTTCCCCCTTTTTTCTCTCCCCCCCTTCATCTTTTTTTTTTTTGGTTGTAGAAATTATAATGCTTTTTTTTCGTATACTTTACAAATAAATAAAAAAATTAAGGAATGAAATGTCGATAATGTTTTTAACTTTTTTCAAATCGTTGGTTGATGTGATTCGTAAGTCGGTCTCTAAAATACCAAATTTAAGTCATATTCCGTAACTGATGTATGCCAGTGCTATGTAAGACGTTCTTTGTCCAACTCAAGGCCCAAAAGCTTTACCTTTTGAGAGGAGAGGGAGATAATACCTTTATTATTATGAGAAAATTTTAGAAACGCCATTACCACTGACTAATAAAGCCCAAAAAAATCTTGTACGGTGATATTCTTTACTAAGCTATCTATTTGCCATAAATCTTTTCTGAAAAAAAATAAAGAGGACTAAAAAAAGGCCTGTTTAAATTCCTTATCATATGTGCCCTTCCTTAGAACATTAATATACATTTTGATTCCAAATGATAAGACGTTTATACTGTATACATTATAAAAGGAAGAATTCAAATTAATATAAGAATATTTCTTCGGGCAACCAAGTTGTATTTCAGACACAAAAACAATTTTGTGAATTTGATCACACAAAATTTTTACTATCCATAGATATAGAGTCATAACAGATCAGCAGTTTAGGTTTAGTTATATTAAAGTCCCGTTGTAAAAATACACTAGGGCTATGTTGGATAGATGAAGAAGACAACACTTGAGCTGGCACCCCCTCTCCACACCACACCAGCAGGAGGGCATTTGGCCTGACGGATTTAACGTGCAAGACACCCTCTTACTCGACAGCTCATCGGTGGAATCGAGTCTTGAACCTGAAACCTTCCGGTTCCGAAGACGAGACTTTACCACCAGGCGACAGCAGTTAACAGATCAGTGGCCTAATGTGCCTTTTTCCACATCGATTCATCATCATCAGAGGTTTAATAAAAGGAAATGGTACACAGAGAATGATATTATTTTAAGCCGCTCAATAATTTCGGCTTCAAAAAAATTATTGTTCTGTTGATAACCTTTATCAATGGCGTTCCCGCGGAAGCATATTTCGCAACTGCACGTTCATTTTGCAACCATAGGCAATATTCTTAATTTCAACCAGTCACCCTATTGATAGGTATACAGAAAGATCGACTCTTTAATTTCAGGTTTAGATTAGTTAAGCAACACTAAGGTTATTTTGGGAAGGATTACGATGTGCAACCATGATAACCATGGATTACGATGTGCAACCATGACGATACGGCAACCATCTCTCGACATCACATCAGGCGCTTGGCCTGAAGGATTTAACGTGCAACAGATCCCCTTACAGAACGGTTCTTCGATGGAATCGGGACTCGAACCTGAAACCCTCCGGGTCCGGAGCTGAGATAGCATCAGGCCACCGCAGCCTCCTTCAATTTCAAAAGAGTGAATATAAACAAGCACTGCAATTTTATTGTTGGTGTTTGAGTCATTTTTCGATACTTGTTTTATGTCTGTGAATGCAACTCCAATTGTCTCCTCATAAAATCATGAATGATTTTATCTTTAGTGATAAAAGTTTCATTAGATATATTGTCACGTAGATAGAACTCAAGAAGACACAGGAAGTAGAGTGAAATCAATTTCTTAGCTCAACGCTGAACTAAGAATACTGTGACTGAGAGATCTCCGGCTTTCATACACGCAGGGAAAGTTCCAGAATACCTTTCGGAGACAATAGGAAAAGTTCAGAGCACTCATTTTGTCAATGAAAGAAATGTCCGGAATCTTTGGGAACACGAAATCAAGGAAAAACAAATTTTAAATCTTCTGGGATTTAAGCACATGATCTCCTGATCATAACCACTCAATTAGGCAGACACGGCAATGTCACGTTTCAATGCGTCAATATCATGATTCATAGGATCGTAAGATTTCACTAACACACTATCAATACATTTTATGTTGGTTTGAATCGAAATTACCTCCTAATGTACAAACTAAATCTTTCTATTTCAGAAAAGATCAATCGAATATGGTAATAATGATAATTCATTTTTAAAGTTTTAAATCAGTGATACTTAAAATATATAACAAACATTGATTTAAGATTGATTAAAATTTAAGATCATCGTTAGTAAATCGATAGGAAAAAGTAAGTCACGGAAGATAAGAGTACACAAGGTAACGGTATTTTCATTTCCGATGTTTATTTATAAGCCTCTTCGGCTAAAAATATTTCCTTTTATTTTTTTGTACTTAGATGTAGGGAAAAATTTTAATTCATTAATTTGAAATTCTCAATAAAAAATCTTTCAGGATATGAAATTAAAATATTTTCTTTGATGTTATTGTAATATGCTATGTTTACTTATTTCAATAAAAGCAATTCATTTCTAAAATTTCATAAATAAAATTGATTTAACTATCAAGCACATTTTAATTGAATGCTCACGTTTTAACTCTTATCGATTACACTTTTTAAATTCATTATCATTAACATCATCCAAACATTTTTAAATTTTTTAAAACCATTGGCTTTTATATATGTATTTAGCTATTTCTTTTGCTCCTTACTCGCCGTTTATTCATTGAATTTTGTAACAATTTCTTTAGTGAAAACCATTATTCAAACTTTTATTTGGAAATTTTAAACTTTTGAAAACATTTTATATCCTCTGAATATGTGTACTTTTACTTTATTTTAGACATTTTAATGTTTGGTTCTTTATATCTATCTCGTAGGATTTCAAACCATATGCTTGGCGCAGTTTCGCCAAAGATGGCTTTTGCGCCCAAAAAAATTCAACTATTCAACCAACCATAAATAAAAAAGGCGACAATAATTCTTGATAAATATTATAGATATCTTGAAAAGCAGCATCTTTTTACAATCCTAATTGTACGTCATAAAAACAGATCTGACATTGGCTGAAATTTAGGACACCGCCTCCGGTTGCAAGATGAATGAGTAGTCATGAAATAGATTTCCTGGGCAATTACATCAATTGTCTCCATGTGAACACTCGAAATTAGATCTCTTAACATCTATTACTAAAGCATAGACTCCCTCGAAATGAATCTAAATGTT
>JAPMOQ010057694.1:17132-41245 GCA_026543055.1 Argiope trifasciata
CTAAGACTCCGTCGACATGAATCGATGAATCTGAATGTTGCCAAACGCATGGCGTACATATATGACTATAATGGAAAACCAGCCACTTCGAATTTAAATTATAACCTACTAGCTGGTTACCGGCGCGTTGCTGCCGCCGAAAAAAATATTATAAAGTGCAATCTATCAATAAATTGGCAATGTTTTATCGATATAGGATGAACGATACGACAGTATATAAAATACGAACAAACAAATTTTTATTTTTATATATTAGATTTGTGTATTCTCTTAGAATCGTAAAGCTTGGTGTTCTGTCAGAATGGTAATGAAAGAAACTATTTATCGTACCTCGTGACTCACTAATATTTATATTAACTAATATTTATTTTTATATGTTTGATTAGTGTATTCTTTAAGAATTGCAAAGCTTGCTGTTCTTTCAGAATGGTAATAAAAGAAACAGTTTATTGATTCGTTTCATATTCGTTCAGAATTCTCAAGATTAATGTTAGAAAACGTGATCAAAATATTATCTTTTAAAATGGATTAAACACAGAAAATATATTTATGCCATAAAATCGTTAATATAGTTGAAACGATGATTTTTAAAAAATTAAGATGGTACAAAATGATTTGTACTACAATATTTTTGGTAGTTACTCCAAAAAACGATAAATTTAATTAAAAAAATTTTTTAACCCAGGGTTGGTCTCCCCCAAACCTTTCTCACATAATCTGTAATAAAGTTGTTACCTCTGAGAATGACTTGCATGACGTTTGCATATTATAGCAATACAAAATATTAACTATTAACTTGGATTTAGCATTCCTACAGAATCTATTGTCTCATCAGGGAGTTATTTGGAGATGAATCCTTGGTAAATGAATGCGTTTGAGATTCGAAATTTTTTTTAAAAAATTTAGATAATTGTACAATCCCTATAACCATCCCATAGGCGTTAAACAATAAGCTGACCAAGTTTCATTGCAATCGTATGAACATCGCAATAGGAAGGCATAAGAGACATACAGACAAACATTTATTTTTATTTATATAGATTACTTCCAAACCACCCCCAAATGCACAAGAAAAAGTGGCAGCAGGTATTTAGGAGAGAGGAGGATATTTAGAGAATACGATGGGACAGACGGAACCCCCATGAGTAGGCTAGAGAGGCTCACCTGTGACTTGTGACCACCAGATGGCGTCTCCCATGCCCCACACGCCAGCAATGACGAAGTACATGGTCTTGAACTCTGGCGTCGGCTCCCACAGGAAGAGAACGATGCAAATGGACACGTTGGCCAGCGCGGCCAAGATGAGAACGGCCATCTGGGAGATGCACTTGACCAGCGGTCCTACCAGTAGGGACATGAGCGCCCCACATACGCCGAAGCATACTGTTACGAATCCCACGTGGTGTACGCCCCACGAACAAGCGATGTAGGCCTGAAAAAATAAAGAGAACTCGTTTTAGCTTACATGGGAAACTGAAATGACATTCAACAAAAGCACAGTATAGGTGGAAGCTGACAGTACAGCCGAGAAAGAATCAAGCATTTTACGTAAATAGGTTTACTATAACAATTTTGAAAAAATTATATTCATTACGGTGACACAGTACCTCAGAATTTTTTTTCTGTAAATTTTTAAGTTTAAAATCATATTTTACTTTTATTTTATGTAAAATAGTACTTTAGAACTCTTCCGCAAATATTTTAATAGAAAACCTTTAATATTTATTTAAAAAATTTGAGCTTTTAAAAAAAACTTTTAAGGCTTTTTTAAATATGAAGACTTTTTCTCCAATTTTTTTTCTAATTAACTATTAATATTCTACATAAAACTTAGCATGGATTTTCTCCTGCAAACCGCACTTATATTTTTTATAACTTTTTAATTGTAAAACACTCAAAAAAAACAACAACTGGAAAATGCAGGAACTCTGACTTTGGTAATTTTTTAAAAAATTACTACGCACCTTAAAGCTAATTACATGCTAAGTTTTATACAAAATATATTTCTGAACATTCATAAAAAGTTTCACAATTTTACCTCCATTTTTAAGAAAGCTTTAGGCTTTTGAAATGTAGTATACAAGCAAAAAACGAACATGCAGAAAAATGGATTTAAAGTTTTTATTAATCTAAATCATAATATAAAATTTATCCAATTCACCTGTAACTTTTACAAGATGTGATTCAAATTAATTTATATTGCTTAAAATTAAAAAATGTAAAAAATTATGAAAACAAAATATTATATTTATATATTGAAGATGCATAGAAAAGAATAAAAAATAAAAAGATGAAAATTTCACAAATGTTATCTTAATACCTTTAAAAAAATTAATACGCATATCAAAATTGATTAAATGTATATTTCTGCTCTTCTGATTGCTATTTCTATTATTCTGTTTGTTATTTCTATCATTCTAATAGCTATTTCTGCTATTCTGTTTGATCGAAGCAGTCGTAATTTTAGAGCATTCGCTCCAAATGACATTCTGGAGAATCTGATTGAAATTTAGTAATATGCATCAAATGTATCGCTCTAATACCTCATTTGATCAAAACTTTTGGTAAATTTTCAATATTTTTACCAAATGAGCTTCTTTTATAGGTGTTTGAATCTGAAAATTGGGCGTGGTATTGTTTACTCTCCTGTCATGCATCGAAAATTCTTCAATAACTTGATAAAAAAAATAAAGCTACGACTCTAAAATTTTGCAGGCACATATAGAATGACTCTTATCACATGAAAGAATGCAAAAAAATTCGGTGTTTTGATGATTTTTCGAGTATTGTTTCGCTTTAAATTGCTATAGGCAAATTAACTTGTACAATAATTTTATTTACTCTATAATCTATAGGGAGCGCTAAAAATATGGCTACACTTTATATAATATAGATAAAATACAAAGAAAATAAATATAGATTAAATCTTTACAATCAATGAGATTCCAATAAGCATAAGAGAAGCAATTTTCAAAAATATTCTTTAAAACTGAAAGCACTAAAGATAAGATCTTTTCAGTACAAAAAAGATATTTTTAATGAATAGAAAATTAACTCTTCAATTAAGCGTGAGAATATATTCACTCAAATCTCCAGGCTTCATAATAATTTTGAGATAAAAGTTTTTCTTATATTTACTGGTAGTTGGGAATTCTAATGCGTACAACGCAATTACACCTTTTAGCTTAATTTATGTACATAATTCGTTTTAATTTTAAACTAACACTCACATAAACTACTCTATCAAACAAATTTCCAACAAAAAGAAGAAAGGGACCTGACCAGAAAATTAATTAATGACATCCATCGAATTCAGATTTGTTAATCTCAAGGCTGACCTTCGGTAGAAATGAATATACTTTGCTCCACTCTCCCCAACTAAACGGGATAATCTAGATACTAAACTACAACAAAGGGTTCTTTTGAAAAAAAAACACCAACAGTATGAACAAAAATGAAACATTTTATTAAATTAAAATTTCAAACAGGAATATAAAGCGGTTCTAAGCGGTATTTTGTTTTACTCCAGCAGCCACGATGGCCTTGAGAAAAAGTTGTTTATCTCAAGGATTTTTCCTTCACTTAATATTCAGATCAGGTTCTTTCAAAGACGGGGAAAAAAATGTACAGGAAGCAGTATATTTAGTGACTTGGTATATATGTACATATATTTAAATGATCAGTTTAAGAAATGGGATGCGAAAAAAGTGGAAGTTGGATTTCGTTCCGCTATAATAATTACCCCAAGATTCGGGACTTTACAATACAGTACACTCTAAAGCAGAGGTGGCGGAGCTTTATGTGTGGCGGCTCTCCACTGCAGAACGATTTATTATTTTTATTTATTATTGTAAATTTATATTTTAAAAAGTGATGGCAGCACCAACTTTTGTTTCTTTTACAGTTTTGATTATTTCATGTATATTTAATTTGCTAAGTAGCATTGTATTTTATTGTAAATAATTTGTCTTCAATCAGAACACAGAGAAGTGGTATTCTTTAAGAAGCAATAAGAACTAATTGTTCTGGAAGAATGAATCCTTTTCTTCTGTCATATCCTGATTATTCTTTTTCAAACATTTTTTGTGAAAGCGAATTCTGAATTCGAAAAGAATAAAAGAAAAAGGCAGTTGTGTTCTGGTTCTGAAGGTCTATGTTTGTTTTAATAAAACCTTTTTTCCATATCATGGAGTTGGCTAGTATCGATGTGAGATGGAGTCTAAATTAATTATGCTAATGTCTAGGGAAAATCTGGCTGCACTACATACGGATCAACGTGCCATTTTTTTCTAAAGAAATGTCTAATGAGGAATAGGCGTGCTATGAAATAATTTTGACCTGTGATTATTGGTAAAACAATAAAACTAAATACTAACCTTCAAAACTGTTTATTTACAACGAAAATATACGTTTTACACTGCATAGTAGATGTTTTAATTATGCGTAACATTAAAATGAAAATAATATTAGTGTGACTTATGTTGTTGCAGATGAAACGACAAATAACTTGTATTAGAATTGTACAATGTTACTTTCGGCAGAATGCATTCTGAATGGGAGTCATCTGCCAAACGGTTTCCGAGAGAGTTTATAATGTTTTCCATCTCTGAAAATAATGACTCTCAAGCACATAGAAAAATTACTTAAAACAGCATAAGCCTTGGTAAATAGATGCGGTTGAGATTCGATTTTAAAAAAAAATTAGATAATTTGTTCTAACTTTATAACCATCCCGTAAGTGTAAACAATAAACTTTAACCAAGTGTAAACCCAGTTTCATCGCAATCAGATGAACGGTTTAGGAAGGCATAGGAGACATACAAAGATTCATTTTTATTTATATAGATATAATAAAGAGCCTTATTATTATAAATATATATAATATAGAGCCTCAAATATACTACCAGTACAGAGCCCTCTATTTTAATTCGACACGTTACTGGCAACTGCTTCTAAGAATCACCAAGCTTCGACCTGCGTTTATATTCTACGTGGTTTGAGATAAATGGAGAATTCAATGCTCTGTAAGGAATCAATTATTACGAATTATAACAGGGTGTTTTAGTAGAAAAACTTTGTCTTTTTGTGTTGGTGGGCAAAGAAATGAATTGATAGAATTTTGGCCTAGCCAGTTTTTTTGTTTGTTTGTTTGTTGTTGTTGTTAGTCGATCAGTTTTTTCGCCACATTAGGTCGAATACTCGAAAATGTAGCAGTTTTTTCGCCCACAAAAATATTTCAATAAGAGTATTATTTCCTCGTATACTTCAAACAAGAGGCAAAAACAATACCAACAGAATTGAATATGGAGATAGACTGTGATAAATCTTCACGTTCCAGCTATCTTTGAGATCGAAAAATACCTTTTTGTAATTACAGATTTCAAATTGATTGTAAACAAGTTACTTGAAAAAAGCCTAAAGCTACAGATATTTGATATCTGTCCTTCTCATTAAATGCTCTGATATTTAATAAATTTTGCAGGAATCTTTTGTAGACCACGTTTGATTGCATAAACGCGAAAACTCAAAACTGCTTATAGATTATTGAAATTTAGCATATAGGTTTATTACGACAAATGTTGAAATTAATCTTCAGAACAGTTGACAACCTGCCTATCTATCTGTGTGTGTGTTAAATGAAGTCTGCCCCGTTAAAAAGATTTGTGACCCATGAGTAGCTAAATCGTACTCTTGGCCCTAGATTGTGCTACTGAAGAACCAGAGATGTAAATAAGATGTAAAATTGCTGATGGATAACTGTCAGTGGGTTTGTAAAGTGCCATAAGTCACAACATAAAAATGATATTTTACATGTTTAGTTCTTAACATTACTGCACTCAAAGCTTCTTTTCGTATTATATAGATTATAATTTCGCAACCGGCTTTTCCCCGTATCGTGCACATCGATAAGAATAACAGCTTCATTGTTAGTCCCCATGTTGCGCTGCAGTCTATTCCACTGTTCAGAACATGGTTGCTTTCAATAATAATAGTCATTTTCTCACGCTAATTAGTAGACCGACTTTAATGGATATTCTCTCTATAAAATTTAACATTTAAAATTTCACATTTCTCACATATGAACAAAATTTGGCATGCATGCTTCTTGGTGTCTAGATAACTACATTATCTGTTAGACATTAGTCAGATCCATGCAGATGATATTTGGATCTGAACGATCTGATTCAGTCCTTGTGTTGCTTTTCCACTTCCAACTTATAAACCCTAGAAACAACCCATTAAAGGGATTCGAAGCCGACTTTTCAAAGTTAGGTTATTTGATTTCGGCAGTGTTTACTTTGCAAATTAAGTGAACTCGAATCGCATAAATACGTGTACTTTAAAGATCGTTAAGAGAGAGCAGTGAAGAGATATCAGACTATGTGTTAGACCAGCCGTACAGCCCATTTAAGATGATTTACCAAGTCTGTATATTGAAACATTGGGATTCGAATCTATTTTATAGGTTCTTCTCCAAAGTGTGGTGAAGTATACATTGTTTAAAATTCAACCTATTATTGTTTTTTTTTGCTCCAAGAACGAGCTAATGAACTTCAATAAATAAGCTTTTTATGGATACTGCTCTTCTCATTGTGCTTCCTCGATAATAAATTCTTCTGCCAAGCTTTGCTAACCTTTCGGGTCAGTTAAATTAAATGATAGCATTATCAAAAGGTTCTATGGCCTTCTAAAGGAAATGGAATAAAGTAGAATAGCTTAACGGGTTTTCTTTTAGCTTCGGAACACATAACTAAATTTTTGATATATCATCAAAAGTTATTTTTACACCATTTTAGATTTTTTTTAATTTAATAATTTTTTAAATAATTAAAAATGAATATTTTTCGGTGATACTAATTCCATTTTAGTGCAATGATTCCTCACGTTTTTATTCAATTTTTCAGAAATAAATCATTTTTATGACAGAATATTTAAACCGTTTCACTATTTAATTTATTTTATATATTCAAAGTTAAAATTTATATAGTTTGCTTTGTCAGTATAAATATAGAACAAATAAATACAAGTGGAGCTGTGATTACATTGGTTAGTTTATTCTTTTTAAAAAATTAAAATGTCTAATAAATAAAATCCATAGAATTAGTAAATGCATCATAAATACAAAAAAAAAATCTCTCGGTACCATTTAAAATTAACTCTATCTAATACATGCGAATTCTATCAAATTATTCTAATGAATATATAAAGTAGAATAAAAAATTAAAAATCAATGGAAAATATTCTGAGAAGAACCAGGAACCATATAGGACAGAAAAATAAAATTGTTCGTAAGAAAAATATAAACGTTCAACAGAATTGTTCTTAAAGTTACGAGAAACAATTATAATTATGAAGTAACTTCCAATTTTCAAATAAGACTTGTATTTTAAATGAGCCATACGAGTTTGAATTGGTTCTATAACTAAAATGAAATATTTCATGAAAAGATAGATAATAAGAAAAAGTATAAAAATGATAACTTAAAACATGATATTTCGCTTTAAAAATAAAACATAAATCACATTGCAAAATAATAATTTCATTCGCATTGGTTCTCATCAAATAATTATTTATTCTATCCAAGACACATTTTAAAAGGCTTAAACTGTACCTAATTTATTGTTTCTAAATTAACCGAAAGTTCTAAATTTAACTGAATTCTTATCAATTATTTTATTTATCAAAGTGTAAAAATCAAGGCTGATGCTATTTTAACATTCCAAACGATTACTGATTTCGACATCGAAAGAATATCTTTTTATTATTATTATTTCGAAAGATACTGTCGGCAACAATGGGAGGAAACATTTCGGTCATTGGTGTCACTTGACTGACAAAATGTCACTTTACGAAAGAAAGATCAAGCGATATCAATCAAAATAGGTTTAAGTGATTTTTGTTTCTTTTGTTTGATAATTTTGATTTCAAAGTACGATGGACCACAAACCAGACTGTTGATATGGATACCGTAATATTTACAAGGAAAAAAATACTGACAGGAAGATTTGAATGAATTCATCTGAGGCATGCTTTTTCTTTTCTTTTTAGTGATTTGCGTGAATGTTTATGTTTTTTCTATTTATCACAATATTTTTTATGCTCCCAGCCTCTTTAATACATTAAATTTGAATGAAAATGCTTTAAACATCATCAACCATTTACCTGCAAATATATTGCCAATCACATTGAAATAGTATATTATTCATATTTTTAAATGCATATTCTATGCACATTTCCAGAAGATCTAAATTTTGGCAAACCCTGAAATTCGGAAGAAAATATTAAGACAATTAAACTGAATCATTACATTTTTGGTATTTAAGATTTAAAATGGAATATGAATCGTTTTTCTTAGTATGCATATTCCACATATATTGTCAAAAATATAGTAAATACAAAATATAGTAAATACAATCACAAATTGCCAGTGGATGTCATTTTAATGAATGTCAATCAAGAACGTTTGGTTATTCAACATTTAAAAAAAAGTAATTGGGAAAAACAGATTTTAAGCATATTGAAATTTGTTTTAAATTCGGAGAATATTCAGATATTTTTATATAAATATTTTTTCGGAAAATATCTGAATCATTACAATTTAGGTGAATTTCTTTTAATTACTACGAAATAATGCCTCCTCATGTCTTTTCATTTTTCACGGCTAGAAAAAGAGGAAATTAATCAAGAGCTATTTATTCATTTTCTTTATGAAATACGGCGCAAAACATTTCCATATCCCAGTGGAAAAGTTTCAGCAAAAATATGACAGCAATGCAACAGAGAATTTTTAATCGCTGCTTTACTTTTCATTAATAACTTTTAAGGAAAAAACATGCCGATTGTTTGAAATAATACCTAAAGCTTTAAAAAAAGGCAAAATAAATAAAGTACAAATGAAATCTAAGATCTAAAATTTCAAGTTATCGTCTGAGAGCAATATTTTTATGTCATTTGTCTTAATTAATTAATTTAATGTCTTATTATATATATATATATATATATATATATATATGCTATTTTCAGATGATAAACTACTTACTAAAGAAATCTTAAACATATAAATTTATATAAAATTTGTACGAAAAATAATATTTTTGTAAACACAAACTGCTCTTTTCAAATTTCTAAAAACATAAAAAAGTTTCATAATGGATTCATCTTAGAACAGGAGTCAAATTCTTCCATGTTTCCCACTTAAGAACGAATGAAGTGATATTTCCCCACTGGGGAAAACAGAAAATACTTTTATCAAAACTGTTATTAAACACCAGTGAAGATTTTTTTTCAAACCTATTATAAAAATTAAATTATTTAATTTCCTCCGAAAAACAAATTACATTTCATGAAAATAACAGCTATGATGTCATAGTTCTATGCCAACCTTTTGAAAAGGCATCTGCTGTCACAGAAGCCATACGTAATAATAAAACAACACTGGTAAAAGCAGATGCAGATCAACGTTTTAATAACGCATCTGCTTTCACAGAATCGTACATAATAATAAATGCAATACTGGTACAGGCAAATGTGTGTATATATATATATATATTAGCAATATAAGAGAAAACGAAACTATTTCGGATTCGAACAAGACTAAAATTTAAATTTAAAATTAAAAAAGCTATCATTGTATTTACACAATGATAGCTTTTTTTATTTTAAATTTTAGTCCCGTTCGAATCCGAAATAGTTTTTGGTTCAGTTTCCATAATTAGTTTCGTTTTCTCTTATATTGCTAATACATATACATATATATGCGACGCAAAGATGTGGATGAATATTTCCGTTTATGCTTTATTCGTTGCCTACGCGATTTCGAGCTTCAATTATTTATTGTCTTCAATCATTCAAAAACCCCTAACGAAAACAGGATCATGGTCTCACTTGATAATAAACAAGATTTATAAATATGAATGAATAATTGAAAAACAAAAACTGCTGAACTATCAGTTCCATGAAAAATATGGCCTTCCCATTCATAATTACAGCTCTCATAAAAAGCGATGAATCGACCTTTTGAGAAGATGAAAAACCGCTGCAGTGCTTTCCAGAAAGAGAAAAGAAGCAAGAAAAGAATGTCATGCGTTTCACGTGATTTCTCGCCCGCCCTTTTCCGCACCTGCATTGAACCGCATCACGTGCATAATAGTGAATCACAAACTGCTCAGTGACGTTTCAGACAATCAGTCAGGATCTTATTTTTAAAATCGTTTTTTAATGGAAAAAATATATGCTTTTATCTCATTTTGCAGACGATTCGGTATTTTTATAACTGTTCTCGCAATAAAAATAAACAGTTTTCAAGGTTAAAGCTGCTCTGAAACAAAAGCAACGGTTGAAATTATTGTTTTTATCTGGATTCGTCACCGCTAGTCACCAGTAACAGAGATCAGAGAGGATATTGAGATATTGAATTGTTATATATTTTTCTGGTGCAAGCGCCATTATATTGACTGTCCTTCGACAATAGGTTTTTAAACGAAGGAATAAAAAATAAAGATTGAACGGAAAAATAAAATTTCAAAAACAACAGCAAAAAACCAACCGACAAAAAAAAAACACATATTCCAAAATATATGAATAAGAGGAGTCTATTTTTCTCTAGTGTTGGCCAACTTCTAGATTAGGTTTGCGCCAAGTAGTCATGAATAGCTATTTTGTTACTCAAAAACATAATATTTTTAATTTGATAAAAAAAATTAAGATTTTACTAATAAATCACTATGTGTAAGAAAAATTTTAACAAAGAATTCAAATGAATTAAACTAAATAGCAAATAATTAATGGAATAAACATATTACGAAATATTAAAATAATGATAAATGCTATTAAAATAAAAAGTAAAAATGAATACTCAATATAAGCCTAAAACTTTTTCATTTCCCTCTCTTTTAATAATCTTCGAGAGTTTCTTTAAAATATGTGATTCAAATAAAAAATAGTTTTTGCTTGTTCACTTATTTTGAATAATGTATAAAACAAAAATATCATTTTTAAGTAATCTAAAAATTTAGAAGAAGAAACAGAACACAATCTGTTTTCAAAACAATTAACTTATACATCATATTATTATTATTATTATATTCACCCACACTTCTTCCTCATTCTAGATAATACAGGATTTTTTTTTAGTTATGTACAGTATTCTAATTAAATATTTTGTAATCTCTTTTGAACCGAGTAATAAAACAATAATTTAATCATGTTGAATTCAAATTTCACATTATCAATCTAGTTGCACATTGAATATGTTAGGAATACTAGAATACATTGAATTAGGCTTAAAAATAATTGAAAACATAATAATTAATTAAAAAATAATTTTAAAAAAAACCTACGCATAAAAATAAATTGGGGAGCCATCACACCACAGAGAAGAGACAAAACACATGTTTCTACAGATCGGAACCTGTATTACTAGAAGTATGAAATGAAATATCTATCATTGTAAAAATGAATATAAATCTGAGTTTACACAAAAAACAGTTTTTGAATTCAATATTTCCAAAAAAAAACCCGGTTTTAGTCGATTTTAAAATTTTTGTCAAAAAAAAATAACAGGTTAAAAATATTTTATTTAACTTATATAAATTTTTTAAAAAAGATGAAATTAATATCAAAGTCAAATTATAAAAAAAAATATTAAGGATTACACATACATATTAATTACATGAAATAAGGAAAACTCAATCAAAAATTTCAAATAATATTTATATCATTTTTATTAAATTTAATTTTCCCAAAGAAAATAGAATTTTTAAAAGGATTGAAATTTCTACTGAAAGTTGGCAATGTCTTGCTCTTCTCTTGGAATATTTCCTGAGACTTGTTCACAAGTTACTGAGCTCGGTTTTATAGTTTTCATGGCATCAAATAACAAATATAAGTCTTTTTTTTTTCTTTTATTCGTTGCCTCAAATCATGAAAATTCAGCTTTCAGTGTCTTCGGGTTTTAACTTTTTCTTAGGGTCTTCAAGAAACTTATGAATTAAGCATCACTCTGATGAGTAGTTTCTGCGATTTGCTCTTCATGAAAATCAGTTTCTTCTCAAGAATAAGGAAATCTTTCCAGATAACTTATTAATTTTTAATTTAATAATATGAATTCTTTAAACCGATTTTCTAATGTGACAAATTTACTTTTAAAAACTGTCAAACTCTAATATAAATGACACAGAACACTGATTGCTTGTGTTTAAAACTTAAGTCAGTTTAAATGTCACAACTGTGACCGAAAGGGCACCGAAATATTAATTCTGTCTGGGTTGGCTATTATAATTAATAAATCATGCCAATGAAGTTAAAATGCATTTAATGACATTAAAGGGCATGATTTACACGGGGACGAAACTATTTAGGACAATAACATTTAACATGTATGCCTTAAAATAATAATAATACTCAGGGACTACATCATGCTTTACGCTCGCTTCCAAGACATGGACCAAGTTCCAAGTTCATGGCAGCGGCCGATAGAGGGCCGAGGAAAACAGTTACGGTTACATAACTTATTTTAAAAGGAATTATATTGAGGATTATGTCACTTCAAAGTTTAGCAGAATTGTCACTAATTATAATAGAATTCCTCCTATTTAAACAATTAACATTGGAATTCAGAAAAGAATTCAAAATGAAATGGTACGGCACTTCCTGCGTTATTATATGAAGCCAAATTTTGAAACTATATCTATTAGTATAATGAAAAATATAAAGCATATTAATGAAACATAGCTTAAAACAAATTTTAAAACCCAAAGTTACAAACATAATTACTTTAAACTGATTAGATTTCTTATGTTAAAGTTTAAAAAATCGTTAAAATAAGCTGACATCGATTTTCGAGAAAGAAATTCTTAATCATGTCTAACAATATTGGGCATTTGAAATAATGTGGTATTGCATGAAATTTTTAATTTATCTCAAGCTTTCACGGACTTCATTCATTATTCCATCATTATATAAATACATTATGGAATATTTAAACTAGGTGTCTTAATGATAATTCAAGTAATCTTTAAAATCCAGAAAAAAAACATTCAAATATTAAAAATATAATCCAATCATAAATCTAATTTAATGCAAAAAATGCCACCGACCAGTGTTTACTATATAAAAACAGTTCAATCATTAGTTATGTATAGTATAATCTTTATATTGTGATGTTTTATTTAAAATTGTAATTATAATTTTCAAATAAAATATATTTGCGTTTCCATAATGAAGCCATATTTAAAAATAACAATACATTTTTCACTCGTCTAATACAAATCTTACCTGGGTAAATTCATTCGAATACAGAGCACTTTCAATGCCGATGTATATAGTGATGGGTATCAGCAATATTTGATGAAACGTTCTGTAGTGTTTGAGTGATTTCACAAAACGACTGGCAACAGCTTCGCAACCATCTCGTTTGATGTCGTTCTTTAAAGGGTCCAAGAACAACCCGAACAAAATCAGAGACACCACACCCATTCCGATGAAAATCCCAACCAACAAGACCCTCTCTTCGTGAGATGGTGGATTCAGATTCGTGTTCGTCGAATTCCCACTCAGATCAAAACTGACACCACATTGTTCAGGCTTGGACACGTTTATTATGTCTGGTAGTTTGTCCGGTCTCAGGACAAGAGAAGACACAATGTTACCCCACACTTGAGTATTCTCCATGAAGAAAGTGTAAAACCCGAAAAAGCACGCCATGATGAACTCAACGTTCTCATCCACGGTTCTTTCGAACTGCAAGGCAATCTCGTCGATGTAAACAGTAAAGGCGGCACTGTATGGACCACTCGCCAAACCATACAGAGCTGACGATATAAACAGCACATCCCAACGTAAATATATGTTGGCGGCGATATACGGCAGACACAAAGCGGTGGCGACGATCATAACTTTCTTGCACCCGTACCAATCCATGGTCATCTCAGGCAAAAATAAGGAGGAAGCCATTGAAAATCCATATATGACAGCCTGTGAATCGGGTCCCATGCCAGCGGCAGCGTTCATGGTACTCTGGAGGTTGGTCAAGGCCCAGAATCCGGTGTAAAAGAGGCAGTAAGTGAAACACAAAACAAACAAGTTCTTGAAAATCCTCCACCGGCTCATGATCTCTTCTTGCACAGATGGAACTGGTAAGCATGGCGAAGTTTCTACGGTCTGGTATAAGTCTTTATCAGTAACCACACTGGGTAGTTGTTGCTGGGGGAGATCGGAGTTCGTTGAAACGCGATCCATCAAAACAGTTTTCAACTAATGATAAAACACAACAAACAATACCTATTCGTTAGAAATAAGTTCAACGAAACAGTTCACACATTGCAGCTGTTGTAGCAACATCAAATGAGCAATCAATTAGAATTCACCTCCGCAGAAGAGTTTAAATCTTTATTTTTGTATGAATGTCAGATTCGAAATCCTGACTTTCTCAGACAGTTTCTATTTTCATTGAACATTTGCCAAATTCTCCACAAACATAATTTCGAACATTTGAGAAAAGTCAGGAAATGAGTTATGATTCGAAATCAAACAGCTGTGTGTTTTCAAACACATTTCGATTTTTTTTATTACATACATTTGGCTACGACGTCTCAGTTATGAGGTTGCTCTGACAACTGCTCGGAAAATAGTGTTATCGCAATCCTCTACATAAAAATATAAGAGATAAATCTATTTCCAGTTCTTTTTCTTCACGCTTCGCGAGTGTTTGAAGAATAAGAGTGATAGCACAGAGTATCAAAAGTGGAAACAATTCACTCCAGATAAGGAATCTGATAACGTTTAAACACTAAAAATGAAACAAACGCGTTGTTATAATATGTTAGAATTTTAATAAACAAATATAATCACCGATAGGACATATTTTTAAATGCTTTTATTCATGGAATTTAGAGCGAATTTTACTAACTTCTCGATGAGCTAAAAAAATTCAAATTATTTCCTCTAACATGTTCTCGAGTTTAATTAACATTTAATCCTTTTATTTATTAAATTAATGATTCTTTGAGAATTAGAAGAATTAACTAAGCTTTAAAGAACTGTTCCAATCCCCCCAAAAAGGCTATAAAAATTAAATAAAAATGTTCAGTCATAACATACGAACATATTATCACTACGTTTTCATTACCTTAAAATTTAATTAACTTTTCAATTACATCAATTTCACTTCTGAATAATATTTTTTTAAATTTAAAATCAATTTTCAAGAGTTAATTTAAGTGCAACTGCAATAGTATTTTTATTGAAATATTAAATCTATTTCTTCCTCTATCATTTATACAATTTTGCTTATTTTAAAGTCGCCATTTTCGGAAATTTTCAATTTTGCTTTTATCTCTTAATGTAAGCGCCTTTTCATATATCTTATACTATAATACGAGGAATGGTTGCCGAGTCGAAAATCGCCCCAGAATTAATAAACTCCGGTAAACTTGGGGGTCTGGGGTTTTTGGCCAAGAGGAATCGATTGGCGCCGGTTTTGAAGCGCTACGGTCGAGCAGTTCGGAGTTACAGATAGGATATTTTCAAACTTTATTAGTTCGCCATAATGGCAATAGGTTTCAAGCGGTAACGTGCTGCCATCTATAGCCAATATGGCGAACTAATAAAGTTTCCAGAAGATGATCCGGAACTGATCTCGAAATGGATGATCCATAACCCGTGTGGTGATATGAACCCAAGCACTCCGTGCATTGTCAGCAAACATGGAAGTGCAGATGGAGATTTCCAATGGAACATCAAGACATGACATCGCTGGTGGACGATGAAAAGCCGAGGTTTAACCGGTTATCTTTTCACCAATGGTTTCACAAATTTTCTTATGGCATGTATTGTTTTGATAAATCCCAATTGAAAATTTAAATCTTCGAGTTAGCTTCGATACCTGTTTTCTCCGAGCGGAGCTCGGTCACCCGCTGGTGAGAGAAATAATTTAAATTTGCCTTTTTAAGTTATTCCTATTCATTTGATTGGTTTGCTTAGGGTCTGTTTGTATTTATTTATTTTGATATTTTAACACTTTTGAATTTTTAATTTCTCAGTTCCCAAATTAAATATCCCTTATTAACGATCGTGTAATAGATTAGGTGCAATGAATATAATTTTAATTCACTGGAAAAATTCATCCATTTTTACTGAACTATTACACATTTTATCACACCAATTTTCATACTCTGTAAAAAGCGATTTAAGAAACGCTTCAAGTTTTATCCTCGAGCAAAAGATTTATTTTTTAAAACAAAACTTCCACAGCGATGTGCATATGAAACTAAGAGAAAATAAAAGCGTTGATCGTGCCAATTTTGAACAATCTGTTGATGTTTTTAAAACATGGGTAGCGTTAGCCTGGTTGGTCGAGCGCCAGTCTCGTAACCGAAAGGTAGCGAGTTCTGTCCTCGCTTCGGCCAAAGACCGCCTTGTTGATTAATTTCCCGTTCAATAGGTCGGGACTGCAAAGTCCTCCAAGTTCCCATCACAAATGATACTTCTGAATCAGGGACGAGTCGCTCTCTGATTTGGATCTCAATTCTGGATGGATGAATGAGTTTGATCACCCTCTAAAAAGGGTTGTGTCGTGTGTGCTTGAGCAAAAGTCGCCCTTTCATCTGAACGGTGCTCGTTCACAACGAAAAGCGCACAACTCTGCCTTCATCCGTAAGAGCTCTGCTCATTCGGGCTTGGCGTGACCAAGTGGCATTAGACAGAAAAAAAACGTTGAGTTGAGTTTAGATACATTAATCTGCCTTTTTAAAGCAACACTAGGGCTATTTTGGTACAGTCCACAAAATTTTGAAACAGAGGACGAGGACGACACCTTAATTAGCAACCCACCCCGACCACTCCACACCGCAATTAATAATATACATGCACAAAGCCTGGAAAAAATATATTATGTTTGTAGGAATATATGGGACAAAATGCCCATTCAACCTCATTTAGATCAGTGTCTAGGGTCACTGATTAAAGAGAAGAAGCTTTTAAATGAAAACAGTTAAATTTATTAACAGCAAAGAATATTTAAAAGAAAAGACATTAACAATGAGTACAGGACAGGCTATTTACAATGGAGATAAAAGTATAACATTTAGATGACATCAAGGGTGAAGCCTAATCAAGTGTCCCATGGTAAAACTATGTGCCACCGTTGCGTATTAAATAATCATGATATCGAAACGAATGATCTACTCTCTCCCTGTCTGAGCTCACAGTTTGCTTTTCTAAAATGTGACGTCACGGGTCTTAGACTTTGGATCAATGGTATTCAGTAGAATCCCTGGGGCCATCTATTACAATAAAAGGAAACTAAATGTGGAATGGTAATGGCCTCGAATTAAATCTCTACATATATCCTAGAGATAAAAAGAAATACGGAAATTAAGAGTACGTCACATGTTAACTGGTTAATTGTTGTAAATATGTTATAATCCTTATGAAGAGTTTTTCTTTGCATGCTATTTTTTATAATAGAGATCTACAAATTCTTTCATAGATATACAAATGTGAATGGTTTTTCTTTTACCAAATAACTCTAACCTAACTTTCAATTTAATTTCCTTGGTGGTTATTTTACAAGAAACTGCAACTCTGCTCAACATATTTGAAGCGCTACTTTTGTCTTTTTTAATGAAGGTATCCGATTACGTTCGAAGGAAAAATTTTGAAAAACTGGATGTTTTAAAACTTATTTAAAACTATAGTTTTTAGATACATTGTTCAATTTTAATACAAAATATTATAAATGCAACAAAATTATATGAAAACATAGTAAATTGTGAGAAATAGGAAAATTCGTTGTAAATTTTGATGTAATTGAACCAAAACGGTTACCAGTCTACAGAAAATGGTAATGCAACCATTCTATTTTTCTTTGTACGCGATTTAGAGAACATAATGATGAATGAAATGAACCAACATCTAAGAAAACTCTTGGGATGCAAAGAAGTGATGGGTAAAAATATACGTATAGATGCATTTTTTCTATAAATTCACAACTTAATTTTTCTAAAAACACTTATAAATGAAAAAGTATTTCACCCACAACAAAACTTTTGGTTCCTTTCATTGCCCATTTCAATTAAAACACTCGCTGACATTTTTATGTAAATACCTCTATTAGTTTTTGAAATATCTTATAAGCGGTGGAGAATTTTTATGAAAATTAAAGTTTTGAGAGAATTGAAGTAAAAGACAAATTATAGCTGAAAAAATCTGTGACCCTGGATGATAGGTGAGGCCTTCCTTTACCTAGAAAAGATAAACTGTTTTGAAATGAGGAATGTCTGAACTTCAAAGAATAACAATTTAAAAAATTCGCCATTATGGTGGATAGCCAGCGTTTTTAACATAGTTGGATACCTCAATTTTGAAGATTTCAAAAATTGCTTAAAAAATTATTTAACATATTTTACCAAGAATGGAAAGTTGTCTGTAAGAACTTTTTAATAAGCAAATAACATTTTCATAAATTTAATTAATTCTTCCAAGCATCATTTTTTTTGGAAGTGCTGAAATGATTTTGTGAGAGATATACCATCACGCTGTATTGGAGGTCAGACTTTTTGAAATTGGAGTGGTGCTGAAGTTTGGAAAAGAGGTGCCAGCTCATTTATCTAATCTAAGATAGAAACGAAGTTCGTCCAAAAAAATATCCTCTTTCTACATCAAAACAGAGAGTTAGTTTTGTCAAACTAAACTTATATAGATTTATAAAGCATTCTAAAAATAATGTACACTGAATGGATTAAATATAATTTTAGTGTTTTGAATTTTAGAAGTTTTAACTTTAAAATAAATTATTTTCCACAGTAAATAAGGCCGACGGAGTTTATTGACATATACTATTTTGTATTCTGATGTATTCTGATGATGATTAGGTGTGTGCCCAAAGTGGCGTTACACCGGTGAAAAGCTTACAATTACAATTTAAAAAAATCTAATTTAAATAGCCATCAAAAGACTCGCTATTCAAACATAACTTTTGCATCTTGTACACGTGCATAAAAGAAGCTAAAGGCTGAGCCAAAAAAAAAAAAAGCAAAGAGAAAGAAAAAAAGCTTAGAGGGAAAGACAAAAAAATAATAAGAAAAATAAAAAAATGAAAAATAATAATAAATAAATAAATAAAAACATATAAATAAATATAAAAATATAAATAAAGAATAGTTCATTATCCGGAACAAAAAGTTTCAGATACAGAGCTCTTCCTGCAATTTAACAAACAGAATATTCTCCACTTTTAGCAGGGCTTGAATTTCTCTGCGCAAACTTTGACGAAAGGCAAAAAATAAAGTCCATTTAAAGTCTAAAACTGGTAAAAAACATTTACACTAAAAATGATTTTAATTTACCTAGTCGTCACTGTGTTTTGATAACAGGCGCGTTACAAGAGAGTGCGAATGTTATACTTGTCATTTGTGAAATAGCTGAACACATTGTATGCGGGTCACATACTTATACGGTTCCTGACGATTGATACTAGAGCGCGGTTCACACATTAGTACGGGTTAGTGTCACAACATGGTTTGTTTGTGGGTACAAAAATAACGGTATAGACAAGAAAACGAAGCCGAATGCTCTTGTCTGCTACATAGATTCTGGAAAAATTGAGATAAATAAAAACTAGTTTTTACATCAGTCGATGCGGAACGAGAAGGTGGATTAAAAAAATTAATTTGGATTTAAAATGAATTCTTTATTTATCCTTGCGAAAAGGAGTGAATTTCGTCACTTCATAGAGGAAAATTCTTTGAACATTACCACACTGTAAAACATGATTCGTTTTACGAGTGCTCTTTTTATTTTTTGACCATGTAAAAATGTTTATATACAACATAATTCGAGAAAATGGAAACTATATTCTACTATTTCTATCCGATTTTTCCTATTTACGATACTATTATAAATTTATCCACAAAAATATATATTTTTGTTTACAGAAATCTTATGGTTGTTTTTTATATATTTCAATATAAAATACACAAAGTTGTATATAATACACAATACAATATTTCAATATAAAATACAAAAAAATTCAATGCTTTTCGATCCATTGAGATTGAACTGAAAAACTAAATTGGCGCGCAAAACGGCCGCTCCCAGTACCATTCCGCTGCGAAATGGACCCGCACACAATGTGTTAAGAATGGAAAGGTACTCAAGACAACTACCACCAATCAAATTTCCACACAATAACAACAGGAGGACTGTTGAATTCCTTCTACTAACTGAAATTTTCCAAAACCACTAAAATGAGAACTACGGGAGGAGGCATTAAATTTAACATTTATCTGACTTAAAAACACGATGAACACTAATTGATATCGAATTCTATATCCAAAATTTTCGACATTGTCAAAATTGTGTCTTATTTATCTTCTGAAGACACTACAGGATGGGGATAAACCCGAAAACAGGGCTAATAAGTAACTTCAAACTCATTAACAGAAATTAAATTTAATAGGGTATTAAATTTAACATTCATCTGATTTCAAAACACGATGAACACTCATTAATATCGAAATCCATATCCAAAATTCTTCAACCTCAAGGGAAAAGAGTTTTATTTCTGCAAAATGAATACGGAATGGGAAAAACCCACAGACAGGACTAATAAGCGACTTCAATCTCAAGTGATACATGTTTTCTCCTCTCTCCACATATACATGCCTTATTACTTTTCTTTCATAATGAAATTTTTGACTCATGACCTTTGGCTTTGAAAACGCATTAGTCATAAAAACAATGTATATGAGTAGGGATTTAAACACATCACAGCAATCTGTAATGACTATTAAACTGTGCTAAGACGTTTCCGCTACAATACGAATCATAGATTCTAAAACGAAATTGTGCGCGGGCATTTAATGCGGATCGCAAGAACATGAATTATTTCTTTTCATAATCTGAAGTGTTTCATATATTTATGCAACTATTTCTGATAAAAGTAGTAGTTGCTTGCAACGGGTTTTTCCTTTTCCTTAATATTGGCACAACTTCAATAAATTCCCTTTTCTTTAATACTGACACAACTTCAATAAATTCCCTTTTCTTTAATACTGTCAGAACTCCAATAAATTCCCTTTTCTTTAATATTGGCGCAATAAATTCAATTCAATAAATCCCGCTTTCCTCTAAAAAAAGAAAAGAAAAAGAAAAACTTACTTGTGTGATATCGAAGGAATAAAACGGGCCTTCTAATCCTATATATACACTTAGCGGGATTAACAAAATTTGCTGAGGATTCTTTAACTGTTTGAAGGCCGAAACTAATTGTATAGAAACCACCCGGCAACCTTTGTCTGTTTTCAAATCATTCTTCAAAGGTTCTAGGAAAGAAAGCATAATGACGACGGAGAGCAAACCCATTGCCAAAAATATTCCAGTCAGCAGAAGCCTCTGGTTTTCGGTTGGAGGATCCAGATTGCTGTTCGATTCATTGCTTGAAGGAGAGAAATCGATTCCACATGCAGAAGTTAAGGAAACGTTGCCGGCAAAAGAGTTTCCGTTTTTCAAGACGAAATACGAAATCAGATTGCCCCACACTTGTGTGTTTTCTAAGAAGAACATGAATGTTCCAAAAAAGGCAGCCATGATGAATTCTATATTCTCGTTGATGGTTGACTGAAAACGTGTTGCCATTTCGTCGATGTATAAACTCTGTGCGGAAATGTAAGGTCCATTTACCAAACCGGCCAAGGCAGATGCTGTCATCATGAAGTCCCACCTGAGGTACATGTTGGATGCGATAGTGAGACAACAAGCCAGAGTACCAACAACAAGAATTCTCTTGCAACCAAATTTCTGAATGAACATTTTTGGCAGAAACAGGGAAGATACCATTGATAAAATGTATATAACGGCTTGAGAATAGTCTCCTATACCACCTGCTGCGTTCATGGTACTTTGAAGATTGGAAAGTGCCCAAAATCCAGTGAATGTCAGAAAATAGCACACACTAAATATAAACATATTCCATATAGAACTCCTTCGCAATTTTCTAGCCTCCAGTTGTTCAAGATGTTCATTCCTTTCATTAATGCTTGGATTTTGACGTAAGTCATCTACCGCCATAACTGGCAACAAATTATTTCCAGTCGTTTCCGTCATAACGAAATTTTGAATAATAAAGATACGGCTCAATACCTCAATATACTTTGATGAATCCTCTTTATTTTTTCTTATCAATGTAAGTACAAGACTTAATGTAGGATACTGTTTTTCAGAAAGAAATATAATTTGATCTGATTTTATGATTGTTGTTCTGTGGCATCAACATGTAAATAAGATAAATCTAACAAAACCTGGCAGTTATTGAAATGTGACTTTTCTACTTTCTAACGTCAAATGCATATTTGAAGAAAAAAAATATGCGTCTCTTTTGAACAAAAACAATTATATTAGTGAAAATTCTCCGAATCAAATATTCGTGGGGAAAAAATACTTATCTAACAGCTAGTTTTGATATACAGAAATATATTATCAGTTTTCAACTTGCCAAAGGCATTTTTTTCCGATTATTACATAATTTCATCAGATAAGAAAACGCATTTTCATAGTTGCAGACGTCAAATCACTATCAAATATTATTATGAAATTGTGTATTGTTCTGTATTTGATTAGTTCTTTGTCAGCTGCGTTTTGTAAGATCTGAGCAGAGCAACAAAAAAAAATCGATGGTTTTGGAATATTCCATGTCTAAATATCAGTTAAACATAAATATATAGTTAATAAATATATAGTTACTGAAGCTAAACAAAGACTGAAAGTGAAACAAAATAATTCAAAAAACAGTAAATACAATTAAGGTATCCGACCACGCTAAAACGCTGGTTATCGAACACAATGGCGAATTTTTTAAAATTGTTATATCATGTATTTCAAACTCCTATTTACAAAACAGGTTATCTTTTCTAAGATGAGAAAAGCCTGACCTATCATCCAGGGTCACATATTTTTCAGCTGAAATTTTTCTTTCACTTTCATTTTCTTAATACTTTAATTTTCATAAAAATTCTCCACTATTAAAGCGATATCTTAAAAACTAATACAGTTATTTGCATAAAATTTTCACCGTGTGCTTTAAATAATAAAGGCAATGAAATGAACATAAAGTTTTAGTGTTAGTAAAGTACAGTTTAATGTATAGGTGTTTTTAGAAAAGATTTAGTAGTGAATTTATGGACAAAAATGCATATATACGTATATTTTAACCCACCACTTCTTTACATCTCAACATTTTTCTTCGATTTTGGTTCATCTCATTCGTCGTTATATTCTATAACTTGTGTGAAAAGAAAAATATCATTGCTGCATTACCATTTTATGTCAAGTGTTAACCATTTTGGTTAAACTTCGTTAAAATTTACTAAAAATTTTCCTATTTCTCAAAATAGATTAGTATACTTTTCAAGTCACTTATTTACATTTATAGTGTTAATAATCGAAAATACATGTAAAAAAAATCCAGAAATAGTTCTTTAAATATCCAATTTTTCAAAAAAATGTCCTTCGAATGTAGTCGGATACCTTAAATCTGCATTTAAACATGTAACTTAACACAATTTCGATCAAACGTTATATATTTTTAATTTCACTTTAAATAGTAGCTAAATCATACCGCTTTGGCAGCAATGAAGAAAAAAAATTGTATTTCCAAGTGAATTACTTGTTGGTATTCAGGATCTGTTTGAGCAAGCGACTAAAACTGCAAAAGAAATGAGAACACTTTTTGTTTTTCATCTGAAATAAGTGTGATACAAAACAGAAACTAAATTGAATGCAAGGATATCAACTCAGTAATTGTTCAAATAGTGTCTACTTACATTCCAGAAAAACGATTTTAATTAGTCAATTCTCAGATAAATATGCATTATTTAATATTTAAAAAATACAAACAGCAAATGCAACGCTTCCCTTAACTACTTTATTTTCTATACTTATTATTTACCTGGATTGCATTCATTCAATTATGATTAACTGTTTCTTTTGAAAGAAAATGAAAAACCACACAATTTTGAAACATACTTCCAAGTATTCAGAAATAACATTGCCCTCCCCAGTTTGTTTAATTATATATATATATATATATATATATATATATATATATATATATATAT
>JAPMOQ010057694.1:70064-91012 GCA_026543055.1 Argiope trifasciata
AGTAGAAATAATTGTTTCAGAAACAATAGTAGAACTAATTGTTTATTGCTTTATGTATGAACAACTGAACTCTGTCATCTTTTTCCATCTCTCTCCAGAAGCCTCGTTATTCTTTCTTCTAAAAGTTTTTGGAAATTACTTGCAAAATATTTCTCGAAGTGCTTTTTTATTCCGCTTATAAGCTGGAACAATTTATTATGGAGATAATTTCTTAATCCATTCTTAAATCGAAAACGGGAAAAAAACTATTTATCTTTATTGATTTTTTTATATGTAATATATTCCGTTTATTAAAATTTGTTTAGCTAGAAATTTGTTTAACTTGATTCATAGTTTAGTTACTATTCGTGGGGTAGACTTAATTCATACAATTTATGCACGCATCTATAAGCTGTAAGTTAGACGTGAATCAGAGAACGATTCCTTCTGATCTAATACCCCCAGTGATATTGTCTCGATTTGGAGGATTTAGTGGCTACAGTATATTTATGCGTGCTCTAGTCAACATATATACGGTGGAACTACAACTGGATTTGAAATCATAACCAGAGGATACGAATCCAACGTCCTAGCAACCAGACTATACCGGAATAAAGAAGCCGTTTTTCATGTTATTAGAAATTTTTTTATTATTATTATGACAGATTTTTACGAATTCAATAAGCTGTTACAATCTACTATAAACTAATTTTTTTGTATATAATTAATTAAATATCTTTTTTTTTCTCATTTTGTCATAATTTTTTGAAGATAATAGGTTTACGATTTTTTTTTTTTTTTAGCTTTCTTTCAAAAATAATTCAGCATAAAATCTCAAGAAGATTTATTTTAAAGAAACTTTGATAAATACCAACAGGTTTGTAGAAATGAATATAGAATCTATAAAACTCTGGAAAATACATGATTGCTTATTGTGCCAGGCAAAGTTCTATAATAAAGAAACATCTAAAACTATACAATGTGAGGAGCTTTCTTTACGAACAGAACTGCAGTAAAATACTTTTTTAAATAAAAATTTCTATTGTTGAATTTTTCATAGATTATAAGTGCATTTTACACACTCTGTTGTGTAATGTGTAGGAATTAATTCATTCTTAGTAAATATAATGTGCACACTTGTTTCGCAGGTTTCTAACAGTGAACTTGAAATACGTGAAATAGTAGTTGATTCCCGTGTTCATAATCACAGGTTTTTCCGTATTTATTTGTCAATTTGTATTCAAAAATTTAAAAATGCGAATTAACCCATTTATTGAATGCACATTTTTCCGGAAACGTTAAAAGCGTCGTCAATTTCAAGTGAAGCAAAACCGAAATTACATTTTCAACGTGTTAGGTACACACAAAAACTGAAAATATTTAACTTTAACTATTCATAAATGCCTCAGATATTTATGAATAGTTAACAAGGTAGAGCTGAATTGATTGAAACAGAACGGTTATCAAGCCACATAATTAAAAATGCCAGTAATGAAATTTTGGAAACATGGAATTCGATTCATACATTTAAAAGCATGAGGAAGTTGACTCATGCTATCTAAAGCATGCTTTCATCTATGCCTGCGAATCATTATTTTCAGAGATGAATAACATTAGACTCGCTTAGAAATCGTTTGACAGATGACTCCCTTTTCAGCATGCATTCTGATAAAAGTAACATATTAGAATCCTAATATAAATTATTTGTCATCTAATCTGCACCCTAATGTGACTAAAACGTATAACTAAAACATTTACTATTAAACAGTGCAAAATGTATTTTTTAGTAGTAAATAAAGAGTTTTAAGTTGTCAAGTTAATAGTTAAGTTAAACTTCCAGTTAATGGTTTGATATTTGATATCATACCAAATGTGATGATTCAGGTGTGACGAAATTTTCCAAATGTTTAAAAAGTTTTTTCCAAATGTTTAACAATTGTTAACAATTTAATTATGCAGAAAACGCACAGATTTAGTAATGCTGTGCTCACAAAGTTCGATTTCGAAGAATCTTGCATCATTCTGATATTGCAACATTTTGAGTGATGCCATTTCAGCGAAAGATATTTTGAGCCAAATAAATATATAAAATTTGGAGAAAGAAAGCGAGATGCAAGTTTGCAACCTCCAGAACATACGTGATATTCACGGTTTTGCAAAAGTGAGCTTTAAATTGGTTCTCTGTTCCAGTATTCCTCCTTCTTAATCATTTTACATTGTCTACATCAGGAGCAGCGAACTTCCATGCGTCATTATTTCTAAAGAAATGTCTTATGAGGTTGTTGGCGCATGCGCGCTCCCAATCGGTCATGTGATCGAATGTAAACAAGCTGAAACCCGAAGAGACGACGTGAGGACTTCGGCAATAGCAGACGTGTTTCAATATGAATCGAAACCCACAATAAAAAAATGTATTATCATCTGTATTAATGCTTTTTTGTGTTGTCTAGTGTGATGTCAGTAAATAATTCAAAAAAGGCAAAACTGGTCGTCGTTAGTTTATCTAATGGAGTCTGGTTTTCAAGCCAGACCAGAGGTATTGAAGTGTCAAATAATTTTGAATTGCGATTATTAGGAAGATAATATAACTAAATTTTAACATCTCAAAACTCTTTATTTACAACGAAAAAAAATACATTTTATATTGCATAGTAGTGTAATTCAAATTAAGATAGCACCAGCGGGTGACCGAGCTCCGCTCGGAGAAAACAGGTATCGAAACTAACTCGAAGATTTAAATTTTCAATTGTGATTTATCAAAACAATACATGCCATAAGAAAATTTGTGAAACCATTGGTGAAAAGATAACCGGTTAAAGTGCACCATTGTAAACTATTCTAAACAAAGTTAGAGTTTGGAAAGGGAACTATTCTATACAAAGGTAAAGATTGAAGTGTGTTGAAGTTCAATATTTTTGACAAATTTATTTAGAAAAACCAAACATATATACATACATAAGAAACATATTATAAACCTATAACAGCATAAACATAAAACTTTATTAGTTCGCCATATTGGCTATAGATGGCAGCACGTTACCGCTTGAAAATTTAAGTAGCCATTATGGCGAACTAATAAAGTTTGAAAATATCCCATCTGTAACTCCGAAGTGCTCGACCGTAGCGCTTCAAAACCGGCGCCAATCGATTCCTCATGGCCAAAAACCCCAGACCCCCCCCCCAAGTTTACCGGAGTTTATTAATTCCTGGGCGATTTTCGACTTGGCAACCATTCCTCGTATTATAGTATTAGATTTTGCTTGTTAATATTTCTATTTCAAACCATTCAAATATTCTCCTTTCGAGAACATTATGGTAAAATGTACTTGTAAAGCATAATTACTGCCTTATCAGATTGATGCTTTTCGTCAAATCTTGCTATTTTCATAAGATACGAGCTAAATAATCACCAGTTCAATTTCATTCAAATTCTTCTTTTCCATTAATTTTAAAATTTCGTTACTGGCATTTTTTATTTATGTTGATTGTTAATTTTTCTGTTTCAATGCTAGATTGATGCTTATTGATCTAAACTGGAAATCAATCAGTTGCGTTTGAAATTATTCAATTTCAGTTTATCAAATAAAGTGACAAGCAAACCATTTTGATCGGTGGTGTGCCTAAAATATTGTGTCGTGTGCCATCAGTCCCATCGCTGCTCTACATTTTTATACACTTTTATTTAGCTATGCCTAGTTTAAATTTGTAATTCACTTTTATGGAGAATTCTAAATCTGATTTTTTTCTGTTACTTTTCGAAGGCTTTCAGTTTTATAATTTTTTACAATTATGAATTCCTTATTCAAATGTTTTCAGGATTTAAATATCAGAAAATGAATTGGTTTAATATCATGCGAGTGGGTCCACCTAGTAACGAATTTAACTCTAATAATAAATTCTAAATTAAAGATTTGGTAAAAAGTATTTAAAAGGAAAACTGTCTACTTTTTATTCAATTCCTAAACATAGTTTTCAGTCGTTAATAAAATACTTGTTATTCGTTCACTCAAGTTCAAATGCATTTTTTAAACTTGTGGTGGATAACACTCGATGTTAATACAGTTGTTCTTTCAAATATTAATTCATTAATTAAAATTTTCCAGTAATTTCTATTTGCTCGCCAAAGTCGCCAATACGTCGTCAAGTCCGCATTTGGTCACCATATTATATTCCATATAGTAAATGCATAATTAAATTGCTATTCGCAATGTTTTATTAAATACTGTGTCACTCTTTAAAATTATAACTTATTAGAAAAAATGGGTTCCTGCAGTTTTTAAAAATGATTTTAAAATGTTTAAAATGTTTCTATTTAATACGACATATTAAATTTATTTGATGCAATTGACTTCCCCATTTTAATTAAATATCAAGATGACAGAAAGTAAATAATTGCGGTATTTTATGCAAAAGAATTTTTTTATATAATTGAATTTTGTAAATATTTCACATCTTAATAACCTGTATTAGGTATTATACATATTTAAAATATTATACATATTGTAAAATTTTCACTTTTACCGCGCTTGGCTTTTAGTTTACATAACTTTCAAAAGCTTATTTAAAGTCAATAATTTTAATCTTTTATAAAGTTTTTATTTTGTTTGCACTCCAAATTTTTGTCCTAGTTTTTTAAGTATAAAAAAGGTTTTAATGAAATGTTTGCTTCAAGTAGGAAAAGTGCTAATTTTTAACAAATAAATAAAAATTATGAAAACAACTTTCAGTAAACAAATAAATGCAATGCCCATGTTATCAGCTAGAATTAAATAAACTTTTTTTAAAAAAATCTATAAATTAAAAGAAACAATAAAATAGCATCTTTACTTCAAGAGCAGTAAATATAAAATGCGCAGTGGCATTTCACATTTTCGTGGTGAAACGCACTTGACGCGTATCACGTGACCATGACTGCCTCTCTTTAATTCCGAAAATGCCAGTTGACGCAATCACGGTTAGAGAGGAAGAAAATTTCCCGCTAACTTCAAAAAAACCACGTGATTTCTTCCATAGACAGTCTCGCTCGATGTTTACGAAATTGATCATGCAGCTGTTGCCAATCAAAAAATGTTGATGCGAGAAAGTTGTAGATGAAAATGGAAAAGAACTCCCATTGGATATTTATTTTTTTTGTGGAACAAATATCCAATGGGAGTTCATCAAAATCATCTCATTTGAAATATAGTTCAATTTATTTATCTTCAGAATTTAAAAAAAAAAAAATGTTTGCCAAACTGATAAAGTTAAGGCACGGTTCTGATAACCTCATTCACATAAAACAGCACCGCGATTTGATAAAAATGACAGCGGTTCATTTTGAACGCCACAAAAACCTTTCTAAAACAAATTTTTTCAAATTATTTCAAATATTCGCTCATTTCTAATACGATTTTTTTTCAAGAATTTACCGTAAAATCAATTTTTATTTAGGAACAGCTTTTTCCAAATATTTTGACCTGATTTTAAATCAAAACCTTCCTTTAATCTATTTGACCTATTTTTAAAGTAGATATGAAAAGACTTCAATAAATGTTATACACAATAGTTTTTGTTTTCTTAATTTTGACTTCAAAAAATCTAATTTTCTCGCAGTAGGTCATTACGATATGTTTAAAGTCATTTCAGAGAGCAAAAACCATATGATACTAATTATTAATTGATTAATTAATATTTAATGAGCAAATTAGCATATTAGCATATTTTTTGAAACATAATATCTTAAATTCTAACTTGCAAATACACACCGTTCTAGTTGGAAATGATGCCTAACATGAGTCTTCATGTTGTCTGCCTTCATCATGTTATAAAAATATATAGTTTTTTTTATTTTTTCATCAACGATAAATAGAAAATACGAGATTTTTTCTGTAATAAACTTTTAAAAAGCTATTAAAAATTTATTGCTACAAATATAATATTGATCGCAGAACAAAACATCCACTGTTTCATACAGATTATTTTGATATATAAACCATTGTATTTGGTTTATTTTTTGTTGGGTTATGATTGTTTCAATAAACAGCATAGTTTAGAAAAATTTATGTTTGTTTTTCTGGGTCAAAGACAACTCAAAAACACTCAATGGTCAACCAAACAACTCAACTCAACGATAGAAAATATGGTCTTTATTATGGTCTTGAAATTCAGTATTTGAATTTTGAGCGTCTTGGTACTTAGTTTCAGAAGCATGTAAACGTGATCAGAGCCTCACTAGTGGGGAGGGCATACCGGGCAATTGCCCCTGCCTCTAACTGGGTAATGTGCTGCTCCATACCAGAGGGGGCCCCAAACTGAATAAAAAGTTTATTTTACGTTTCCTTCTTTACTGAATTTTTTTTAAGCAAAATATGAATATAGCGTAAAATTCGTCAGTTTTCTGTTAATTTCTTCCATTAATCTATCGTAAGAACACACACATAAACTCTGTATTTCGTAAATCCATGGTTATTTAGGACGGAATTGAACTAAATGTTCTTAGTTCGATCACCAATTATTAAAATTGCTTTTTTACTGGAATTTGAATAATGAATAAGTCTGGATAGTTTTCATTCTGTTAGAATAAATATTAGACCTTTAATGTCCCAATGTTTATCGTAATAAAATGAGACTGATAAAATAATTGCCTTTTTTAAATAATGAAGTTCGTTTAGTTCCGATTTAGTTATTTCTTGCAAAAAATGCAAAAAATAATTAAATACTCCTATATATGAAAAGAACCATTGAAAAATTTGCATATTTTTAATTTAAAAATGTACTTAAGTTTTATTTTATGAGATTTAAGAGTTTCTGTCATAAATCTTGCCTTAGCAATTTGCATTTCAAATTCAATGATTAAGTGTGGTACTTCCGAGTTAAGACTAAAAGCGTTTTTAGTTTTAAGTTTAAATAGCATTTTGAGTTAATTAAAGAAAAATACCATGGTCAAGTTCTATGTACAGTACTTCATTACTGAAGTAGTAAAGCAGAGTGCGGGAGGGCCTCAAAAAGAAATTTTTGCCCTCGGTCCCCATCAGGATAAATCGGGCCCTGAACGTAATAACTCAAAAAACGAATGACTGAATATTTTGGTTTATTCAGTTCGAAATTTAGCTACATTCTATTGGGAAAAAACACAAATTCGATTTCTGGATTTACTGAACCGCAAGCCAAGGATTAATCGCTGAAAAACAAAACAAGAATCACACTTTAGATTCAGAAAAATTGCTAAATTCAAGGCAAAGGCCACTGGGTTCAAGCCAAAAGGCATATTCCGCCACTGCGATAATGTTTTTATTAGAGAGTATGCGATGACCTCCCCGTTAGTTACATTACCGCAACGTAAGTTAAGTTGAACAGAAAATTAACTGCTTAACTGCTTTAACATTTGACTCTTTTGTTTTTGTAACATCTTATGAAATGGCTTTTGTTCCCTTTATCTGTTTGTTTATAACTATCATAAAAAATGAACAAATATATATATAGGCGAGTTCTTTACAAATTAAGTTATTTAAAGAATTTGCAACTTCTTATAATCCATAGCACGCTATCTTATTTTTCAGAAATAGTTGCGTAAATGAATATAAGGAACTGGGGCGGCTCGTGTATGCAAATTACTTGTTTTAATACCCATCGACTTTTTTTCAAAGAAGAAATTTAACCACTCATTTGCATGAAATATGTATTTATATCCGTTAAGAAGAAGGTAATGTCATTTTCTTTTGACGCTGGTAATGACTACAATAAATGTTGGGAAAACTTCTCCTAACATTTATTGTAGTCATTAACAGCCTCAAAAGAAAATTACATTACCTTCTTGGGTCAAAATTCTCCTATTTATATCGGCAGCATCTACAATCGGGTTTAAATTTTCCGAATACAGCTCATTCGATGCAATCACACAAGAGCAAAAATCCGAAACGATATGCTAATATGATGACTCTTATTAGCATATCATTGAAGAAGATGAATTTTTGTTTACTACCGTACATATAAATAAGAAGTCAAATGTTAGAATAGATAGATGGATTGACTGAATTTTTGAGATGTTGATTGTCGTTGTGTGTATTTCAAGTAGATATACGTCATTCGATATGTTTTTATTTCTTGTTCTGGTTACGAGATGTAATAAATAAATTTCAAGTTATTCCCTAACCGTCATTGCGTGGATCTCTTTCTTAACCCATTTGCATCATACGAAAAAAAAAAAGATCCGTATCACGGGAATAATTTTATTTCATATTTAGGAGTAAAACTGTAGAAAAAAAATCATTTTTAAGCAGTATTTGCTAGAAATTTTGTTCAATGTGGGATGCATATATGTATATAGTATATAATATGAATATAGTATATATCATATTATACGCATAGCATATAATATGATATAGTGTATATATACGCTCCAATGATAAGTGACCAGGAAAATTGAGCGTATATATATGCTAATGATACAAATGGGTTAAGAGATAAATGCAATTTACTAATTAGGCCAAATTTATCTCAAGAATAAATAAGCGTTATAATAACATTTATGATATATTTTATGCTTCCATTCTTGAACTAAAAGTTTTATGTGAAATAATAAGCAAAATTCAAAAGACAGAACAGCATTTAATAGAGTTGTAACAAAACTGCACAAACATGTAAGGAAATTATATATTTTCTGAAACAAAAATAAATAAACAGAAACAAAAGAACAAGATTTGAAAAAAAAAATAGTTTAAATACTAAGATTTTAAAAATTAAACATGAAATTGATCTTAAAAAAAATTTTTTTTACTGTTATACATTTTGGAGCCGATTGCTGTTAAATAAATCGAAACCAAGGACGCGCGTTGAAAAGCAATGCGCACATTTTATGATACAGCTAAGAAGCTGTTGTGTTGCTTCAAAACCAACCACTGCCTTATAGAATTAGCCATTTTCTAATTAAGGTGGATTAAATTTCACAGAAAAAATAATACACATTTATGTCCACAAAATAATAATTTTTCTAAAGCGGAGCATGAAATAATTTATGTGCATCCTTTTTATTTCTAATCAAATATTACAAAAATTGTCATTTTATCATTTCATTCATTACCAAACCATTTCAAATGTTTCAACCACATAAATGTTTTGCCCGAGTGCCATACGTGCATCGATTTATCGAATTTTGATAGTTGTAAGCAAAAAATAAACCATTCGTAATGACTGAAATTCAATATTAAAATTACTTCAAATACATAGATAAGTCAAGTAATCACTGGATTTCCATTTGAATCAATATAAGAAAAAATTCCCAAAATAGAAGGTGCAATCTTATTAGATAGTAAAGAAAATAAAACAGATAAGTGGTTAATTAAGCAGTACTTACCTGAGTAATTTCGCCAGTGTAGAATGCCAGCTCCATGCCAACAAATATTGTTAATGGTAGAAGAAGTATCTGATCGGGCAAGATGGCGTGCTTTGCCGCTGCCAACAGACGCCAAAGAACTGCTTTGCATTGGCCTTCTGATGTTTCGCTCTCAATATCGTTTTCAAGCTTGTCCATGAATAGTCCCATCAGGCTGGCAGCAATCACAGCACTCAGAACATAAATACTGACTAGCATATACCTTTTATCTTCAGAAGGAGGTTGCAGATTCGGGTTGGTGCCGTTGCCGTCTGGGTTTTTAACAAATTCTATACCGCATGTAGTGTTCGTGTGATTCATTAGAGGAATCATAGCTGGACGCAAGATATAATAGGATATCAAATTTCCCCAAATTTGGGTGTTCTCCAAAAAGAAAGACATAAGTCCAAAGAACCTGGCCAGAATCGTTTCCATAGATTCGGACATGCTTATCTTGTAGTAGCGTAAGGACATTTCATTCACATAGAAGGCACCTGCCGTATTCAGGGGCCCGATGGCAATGCCCATCAAAATCGAACATGGCATGATGAATCCAAAAGTTGGTTTAAAGTTCGATATCAAGTAAGGTACGCTACACAGGAACATGGAGACAATGGTTCTTTTGCAACCAATGGTTTTGATGAGGAATTCTGGCAGCAGTATGGACGATACCATCGAAGCGGCATAGATCAAAGCTTGGGATTCCACGCCAATGCCTTTGTCGGAATTCATGGTTGTCTGGAGATTGGACAGTGACTGGAAGCCGAGGAAGAATATGAAAAAGGAGGAAAACATCACCAACAAATTCTTGACGATTCGTTTCTTACCCATGGTTTGATGATCACGAATTCTTAGTGCTGACAGAAGAGAATCTGAAGTGCCAGATGGATCGAAGTTAATGCTGTTGCTGCTGACAGTCAGAGGTTGGGTTAAGTTTTCTTCCACATAGTAAGCTATGGGCTCTTCTTCCATCATACTGTTCACAGTTTCGATCTGGCGCCAACAACGACTGCACTTCGACTGATCCACGAATAGAAATATTATTTAGAAAATAATACATTGGCACATGGGTGAAAGTGATAATTCAGCAAACGTAAAAGAACATAAAAAGGGAACTATAAAACTCACTGATGAAAGCAGAAAAATTGACTTTTTTTTTAAATGCTAGAAAAAAAAATTACATTTTTTTAAAAAAACGCCTGCCTTTTTTACTATTCTGTTAAACAAACGTCATAACATGGCAAAATGTCAGTGATAGTTCTTTCGCACAAAAAGAGTAAGAAGAAACTTCAAAATAAAAAAGCTCTTTCAGAATGTTCTAAAACAGAAATGAAGAAATAGAACCTTCCGCACGTAGCAACAGTGACCGTCTTTCACAAACGACAAACACCAACTATCCCCTTCATCAGCAATCACTCTGTTCCAATAGAGCTTTTATTTACCTACAGCCTTTGTTGACAAACAGTTAGCACACGCGCGCCTACGTTGAAATCGTCTGCCGTTCTGTTCGCAGCAGGGAGTGGAGGCTGCAGAAGGCCGAAGAAATATTGGCAACGAGCCAAGACTCGCCGCCACTGAACTGGAGCTGGTTTACTTTTTCTTTTTTTAAACCTATTATGTCATCGGAGCTACGTCACGATGACGTCGTTCCGAAGGGGAAAGAGGGGGAGAAAATCGGATGACAGGAAAATACAAGAAAGCAGCAGCATTTCGTTTTCCTGCGCAAGAGTTGGAGGTTTTGGAGCAAGAGTATGCATATAAGATTTCTGTCTTTAAAAGATCTTATTTATAATTTAAAGGAATAGATGTAATATTTACAAGAAAATTAGTGAATGTGGGGTTTATTGACGCAAAAACCAATATTGATCATACATATTTAAAAGAGTAGTAAAAGTTTAATCAACTGTATTTTTTTTATAAATTTAAAGACTTAACAGCTTGCTGATAAATATTTAAGATTAACAGTGTATTAAAAAAATGGTTTTCGTAATATCCATTATGAAAAATTACAGAATTGTTAATAATTGATAACGCATTCATGAATTGACGTTAATGATCATATTATTATTTTTTGATTAAAAAATTTAAAAGTTAAAAAAACTTATTATTAAAATTTTATTATTATTTTTTTAATTATGATTAAAAATAATAAATTTTCTCTATTAATTGAAACTGTTTGTTCATTTACTTATTTGCATTTAGATTATGCCACTAACTAGATTCTATTGAAATTTTTTTTCTCATTAAATTACAAAAAGGTTCACCTCAAAAAAAAAAGGTAAATAAATACAAAAAAATGCATTTAAAAAAAGTAAACCAACAAGTACTGTTTCAGTTCGGCATTGTTTTAAGGGGAGGGGGATTTTTTTTCTTCATTTCTTATTAGTTCACACTCTCCCTGTGTGTGTATATGCGTGTGTAAGGATATTCTAACATCTGATTTAAATCCAAATTGATTTCTAAAGTTTTACCTTAATTTAGCCAATAGTCACTTCATTCTAAACTATTTTTTTATTTCCTGATCCGATTCTATTTCTCTACTTAATTAATTCAACATACGCTTTGTAAAATCGCAGAATCAGCTAAAAGCCTTCTTTCACACACTCCGCGTGAAGGGGTGGAAAAATGTCCAACAAGCACATTCTTTTTTAAAGATCCCTGTATTTCCCCTGCTTTGAAAGTCACATGTTCAGAAATCCCCATGAGAATCTTAATAATATATAGGCACTGTAAAAAATGTTTTCCCTGTCAAAACATGCTATATAACACGAGAAAAAATTAATTCCCTCTTCCTTTTTTTTTTTTTTTTACCGTCACTTCTGCTTGACCGCTCTGCTTTTAAATATGCATGTCTGCCTCCCCTGGAAGAATAAAGCGAACTTTAAAATGAAGTCTCAAGTCCTCTTCAATGTCTTCGAACTACAATCTACTTCCAAGATCTTAAATTATTATATATATCTTGTTCACATTTTAATAAAACACTTTTTTATTCATCCACTCAAGATCAAATACATTTTTTTAAACTTGTAATGGATGACACTTGATAATCACTTGTTAATACAATCTTTTTTTTTCAAATATTAATTTATTTTATTTTATTAATTTTTAATATTTTATATAGAATTTTAGCAGTTTGCAATGAAAACTGAAACCAACAGGCAGTAGCTCAATCGGTAAAATGCAAGTATTTCAGTATTTCTCAAGTGGATGAGAAGAATGCAAGTTTAGTTCTTCCGAAAATCAATAACTTGTTGATGCTTAATAACTTTTTGACAATTATTTTTTTTAAAAGAAACTAAAACAACATTTTTCTTTGTTAACTTAAATAGGAATTGAATTTTTTTAATATTATACTATTTGTTTATTTATTCACTTGCTTGGTGCATTTAATTTGCTCAATTTATTTGCATAGTAAAACTTTCGAATTTCCTTATTAATCTAAAACTACTTTTATTGTTGGCTCATGGCAGTTGGGGCACTGCAAAGTCCTCCAAATCCCCATCACAAATGATACCTCTGAATCAAGGATGAGTCCGTTTCTGATTCGGATCTCAATTCTGACTTGCGGATGGATGAATGAATTCGACCGCCCCCTAAGAAGGGTTGTGTTGTGTGTGCTCGAGCAAAGTCGTCCTTTCACCTTAACAGTACTCGTTCACAACGAAAGGCGCACACTTCTGTCTTCAATTGAAAGAGCTCCGCTCATTCGTGTCTACTACCAAGTGGCATTAGACCCAACACCCACCACCACTACTTTTATTTCCTTTAGTTGTTGTATAGTTTTTTGATTATCAAAAGGACTTTATCTTTTCAGTGTTATCGTCAGAGAACAGAACACCATCTCATATCCACGATCCCCATTCTGGTCACTAAACGGTCTAATGGACATGATACGGGAATTTTATTAAATAGCAAAATATTTACATATAATTAATAATGCAGAAAACAAAAATAGCTATGTATAGAATTTACAAGCACATAAGAAATAACAGTAAAATAAAACTATTTACAATAATTTTCGACTTTGAAAAAAAAATTTAAAAATTATTTAATTAGAATTACAATATGTAGACAGATAAAATGTATGAAAAAACTAATGAATTCTGCTTTTTTTTCATGACATGGTAGATAAAGATGCCGTTATAATAATCAAATGTGAAATAATTTGGTTAATGGTCACAAAGAAAAACTCTGATTTCTATTTTTGAATGCAAATGTATGTCAAGAAACTGAGGTACTTTCCATCCCCCTTAGTTTTTGTGAATATGACACTTGGTCTTGAGATTAAGACAGGCAAAAAAATATCCGTACTTTCACTGTTAAATTTAACTATCCTACGGATTATTTTGCCTGGAGAGAAAGTTTCTGGCGACTTTTTTGGGCCATTCTTGTATATGGCTTGGCGACGCTTTTTTTCTACGCCAAGACATTGTGAGGATGCATTCTGTAGCATAATGAAGTGCCGTGCTATTCCCATCACAATTACATTGATTATTTCTCCAACGGATCGAACTTTTTGAGGTAGGCAGAGAAAGGGCCTTTCCTTCGGGAAAAGTGGGGCGGGATGGGGGTGGATTCTAAATGTTTGACAAGCGCATAGTTTCATTACTTCTTTCATTTTCGTGCCGTCACTGCCAGATTCGAAAATATAAACTGCATATGGCAACAATGTCGAACCAATGACACGCGATACAATATTTTGGGCATGTCACAATTTTACGGTTTATATGTGACTTCATTTGATAAACTGAACCTGTCCCAATTCGGTTGGTAGGAAATTGCAGAATTTGAAATACAATTAATTGATTTCCGATCTGGTTCTTTAAGGATTCAAAAATTTATTGAAACAAGGAAACGGTTGAAATGGATTGAAACAGTAAGATTTCCAAACATAAAGTAAATACACATAAAAATACCAGGAACGAAATTTTGGAAGCATGGAATTCGATTCCAGACACATTTAATTGTTTGAAGCTGGGCCTATGATATTTTAATATATTTTTAACTACCTATGATTTCGAGTCATTATATTCAGAGATGAATAACGTTAAAGACTCGCTTAGAAACCGTTTGGCAGATGACTGAAGTTCAATCTTATATTCTACTAAAAGTAATATCCTGTAACTCTAATATATGCTATTAGTCATCTAAATCTACAACAACAGAAGTCACACTCATGTTATTTGCATTTGAATGACACGTATAGCAAAAACATCTAATACTATGCAGTGCAAAATGCATTTTTTTCTTAGTAAATAAAGACTTTTGAGTTATTAATGTTTAGTTTTATTATCTTTCCAATAATCACAGGCCAGAATTATCCGATGGCACGTTTATACCTCATTAGACATTTCTTTTAGAAAAATATGGCCCGTTGATCCATAAATGTTTGCTACCCTTGGTCTATCCTTTCAGAAACACAAAAACAGAACAGCTGAAAAAGGCTATGACTAAATATACAAGTTCGGTATACGGTTTTGTGACTGCAGTTGTATTCTGTAATAAATTTTGGTTCCTAATATAAGTTATCTGTCATGTCATCTGCAACAACAGAAGTCACAATAATGTTACTTTAGTTTGAATTACGCGTATAACTAAAACATTTACTAAAATACAATGCAAATTATTTTTTTCGAAGTAAATAAAGTTTTGAGTTGTTAGAATTTAATTTTGTTATTTTACCAATAATCGCAAAATTATTTGACAGTATTTCTATACCTCATTGAACATTTCTTTAGAAAAAATGACACGTTAATCTATAAAAGTTCGGCACTCCTGGCATATGGTAACCATCAGCAGATACTGCAATGAAGAACCTGCCCGTTGTCTTCCCAGCATCTAAATGTGAAATATTTAAAATGAAGTGGCGGTTTCGACAAGCACTGTAAGAAAAATAATGATTCCCAGTGATGTTTAGATGAAGGTCGATGTTTGGATAAGTATCAGACATAATTCAGAATTCAAATATGCAGATTATTTATGAATTTTGAGAACATTCACTTAAAGGATGGCTGTTCGAATACAAGTTAACAAGATAATCACAAATAGAAGAGAGCTAGACAGATAAGATTCGGTCAAGTTCTGGTTTCAATCGCTTACGAAAACTCGGTTACAATGTCGATTTTGGAGTGCTATTAACCGCATGATACTAATTAATCGCCAAAAAAGTCGCCAAGAATTACCAAATTATTCAGAAAAATGATAAACTCAGGTCAAAGATTTATATTTCTTGACTATTTTACAACAATACCATGCAAGACATTCTCTAGGACCATACGTTTAGTACCGAATATATGACAAAAGTGTGGGAAATATCCCAGAGCTGGTCTTCTCCATGAAGGGGCCCAGGTGCAAGAAACCATTAGGGACTCCAAATTTTTAGCAAAGAAACTATATTTTTAGCAAAAAACCACTGAACATTTGCATATTTATTTAATAATGCATTTTGTTTTTGCTATTAATGACTCCAGGAAAATGACAGTTTTCCCCATTTCTTTTTCGATACTTAGTATGGCAAGAGCGTTTAAGCATTACACCCATATGCTTGAAAGAAGATAATACTTTGTTTCATCCTTTATTTAATTTGATGAAAGAGGGTTCTGCATTTATTATTGTTAATAACTGACAGTGTAGAGCATAGGTTCCCAACGTGGACGATAACGCCCCCTTGTGGGCGTTTGAAGCTTTCAGGGGCGCGGTAAAAGCCTCAGAGAAAATGAGGGGGCGTTGATATGGCACGAAGGGGCGTTAGAGAATTAACCAAATCTAGTGTACAATAACTTCAAGGATCGATTCCAGGACATTTTAAGCATGGACCGACCAGACTGGGTTTTGGATCCTTTTTCAATCGTCAACACAGCAGGATCACCTCAGTTAGAAGATTAAATAATAGAACTGACTACAAATGAGGATATAAAAATTAAATTCAAGAATTTTGACTGCAGATGTCTATTTCGCAACTGCATTCAGGATTAGGGTCGATTGTTCAACGACTTCTGATAGCATTCCCCTCTTCATATTTAGCAAAGTGTGGATGAGTGCTGAGGCAACACTGAAGAAGAGAAATCGGCTCCATATTACTGAACGCGGTGCCTTACGATTGTTTTTAGGTGAAATCGAGCCTAATATTAACAAGTTCTTTAAAATTCATCAAATTCAGCCTTCTCATTAGTTAAGTTAGAAATTTGATGTCTTTAAATTTTAATAAAAATATTTAATATAATAAAGTATGCGTTTTGATGGGTCTCTGAAACTGTCATGTTATTTATTTAGAAAACAATAGTTTATTGTGAATTAATTCGTATCATCAAAATCCCTGAATGTCCTTATGACCGGTTAGCTAAAATTTTTATTCCTCTTTTTTTAAATAAAAAAGAAATTCAGTAGCGTTTCAATTCCAACAATATTCTATCAATTAGAATTTTTTTTTTTTAATTCTTGTTTTCGCCATGCATAATGTACGATCTTATTTAATTGGAGTGGGGGGATCGATATTGAAATATTCATTAGAAAAGGGTTCAAAAAAGGTTGGGAACCTCTGGTGTAGAGGATCGTAAAAAATATTACATTAGATACAGACAAAAGTAGATAGCTGAGGATTTGCAAGTCTATTTGAATCCTGCCTCGGCTTATGGGCATGGGCATGGGCACGCCGTTCTGTCTTAACAAGTCTGAAGGGGATTTCCATCTTAATAGATGAACTTTCCCCGTCTTTTTCTATATAGATATCACATGAGGAAATACCACTCCCACTGGCCACGGCCCGACTTAGCCTAATTCTTGGCAAAAACTTCTTTAGGGGCCTTCCTTTGCTTCGTTACTTCAGTAATGAAGAATCGAACTCTATGGAGGTTGTGTGGTGATATCTTAATAAGCCACTTGACAGGAGTGATCGCTTTTGTCGAATGGTTATGTTACGCTACTTCAAACCCAAACATCACAAGTTCGATACTTGGCGGAATTCAACATCCATACTGGCACAATTAAGCCAACACCTTCGCCACAAAGGGTTTAAATTTTTCATCTCATTACAGATATATAACAAGACAACTGACCTAAAATAGGTATAAAGTCGCCCCTTCCTTGAATAGCCAGGCGAAATAACGTTCTGTAAACTGTCTAATATAAATGTAGCATAAAATGAGCTTTCTATTCCATTTGGACCTCCCTCTGAGGTGGGGCAACTGCACCTATACCTCTGTCTTAGTCAGGCCCTCCCAATGGTTCTAATTATTTATCAATGAGCTCTGCTAGTCAGTTGAAATTCAGTACAGTAAAAGCTCCTTATTCGCGGGGTATATGTCCCATAAATATGCCGCCAATACAGAAACCGTGAATACGGAATGGTCATTTATATGGGATTATAGGGGATACGTTCCTAGATGACAAAATAAAAAAATAACAACAAATCTAATACTATATATAATACGAGGAATGGTTGCCAAGTCGAAAATTGCCCCAGAATTAATAAACTCCGGTAAACTTGGGGTTCTGGGGTTTTTGGCCACGAGGAATCGATTGGCGCCGGTTTTGAAGCGCTACAGTCGAGCAGTTCGGAGTTACAGATAGGATATTTTCAAACTTTATTAGTTCGCCATAATGGCTACATAAATTTTCAAGAGGTAACGTGCTGCCATCTATAACCAATATGGCAAACTAATAAAGTTTTATGTTTATGCTGTTATAGGTTTATAATATGTTTCTTATGTATGTATATATGTTTGGTTTTTCTAAATAAATTTGTCAAAAATACTGAACTTCAACACACTTCAATCTTTACCTTTGTATAGAATAGTTCCCTTTCCAAACTCTAACTTTGTTAAGAATAGTTTACAATGGTGCACTTTAACCGGTTATCTTTTCACCAATGGTTTCACAAATTTTCTTATGGCATGTATTGTTTTGATAAATCACAATTGAAAATTTAAATCTTCGAGTTAGCTTCGATACCTGTTTTCTCCGAGCGGAGCTCGGTCACCCGCTGGTATATAAAAAATCAATTTGATTGAAGTTTTTGAACATTCTGATTATCTTAAGGCTTAGGCAATGGTTAGAAGAATTTTGTCATTTTCTCTTGCTTGGCAGTTTTTAAAAGCTCCTTCCATTCAGACTGATATGCAACAGTCGCATTAGCAATTTGCCTCTTAAAAATAAGACTTCGTTCCATAGACGAATCAATGTTCATAAAGAAATCGCAATGATCATTTGCCATTCTTAAACCTTCACTCAGATTTTTCAAATTAAATGTCACGTTTCCAGTGCTTGTTGAAGCCTCTTCTTCGATGGGCTGTGAATTTCATACTTCCTCCAAGACGGTTTCAGTCATATCTTCATCTTGCGATTCAAGTAATTCCTGAATGTCACTTGATTATATCTGTTCGAACCCATCTCGTCCTATTCCGGCTATGTTTGCATTTAACAACATACTTTAGACAAAGTTGTAATAAGATCTATTTTACTTTTTTTGTGAGTCCATTTGACGGCATTTACAAAGGATATTAGGTTGGAATCCTTTTATTATTATGTATGTACTTATTAGATCCGCGAATAAAGAAATGTTTAGCCGCGAATATAGGAATTGGGTCGCACTTTTTTAATCCGCGAATAGTGAAAATGCGAATGAAGAAAGCGGAAATAAGGAGCTTTTACTATGTACTATTTTATCTTCATTGTCGAAATTTTTATCAATTCTATCAACAGGTTGGTTCACTTTCTTCTGTTTACACACTCGTGTATGTGAATGCGATGACTCGAGAACCTCAACCCCGCTAGTGTGGTGTAGTGTGGAGAGGGGGGTACCTGTTCAGGTGTCATCCCCATCATCTGACAGTGGTTCAAAATGACGAGGCCAGTCCCCAAATAGCTCTAGTGTTGCTTTACAACCGGAAGTTAATGTAATTAAACTAAACTAAACTACCTCGAGAATCACTACAGCTAAGGTAAATGAGATTTCGTGTCATTTTATGCATTTACATCAAAACTGAAAGCTCGAAGAAAGGAATGCATACTAGGTTTTATTTCTAAATGTGAGATGCGTTTCGTGTGCAAAGAGATTTATTGCAGAATAACCGAATCACGCATATCAGTTGTCTGTAAATCATCCACTACAGAACAATGGCTAGTCTGAGGAACTGCAAACTGTCGTATTTTTCTCGAGATGGGGATTTCAACAATTTTAGAGAGAAAAGGGGGATGAACTGATAATATCTATCATCAAGAAAATCACTCATTAGAATTTTTGATGACAGAATAAAACAGGGCAGCGGTGCCGACGCCCGATGACTCATCTCGAATCCAGAAATTTCCGAGCCAGATAATGAAAACAGTCATCTTTGAATAATGAATCACGCGCTGTTTAAGAGCTGGCATATTTCTTTTGAAAAAAATAAAGAAACATCGCTGAGCTGAGAATAGAAAACAGTTTTCGAAACTGAGACGATCTGATTGATTCCCCCAACTGTACTAGAAGCTCTGCACCAGCAAAGTGAAAAAAAGTAGGAGAAAAATTCTTGAAATAACGAAATTAATTAAAGCATAAAAGTAACTGATTTATTATTTTATTTATTTAATTATATATTTAGAAACTTGATAATATAGTAGAAGTGTTGCTATTTTGGTGATAGCTAGGATCGAACCTGGGACCTTATGGATGGTAGCCAGACGACATGACCACAAGACTAAAAGTGATCACTCAGTCTTGAGTATGTTATCTGGCTTATAAAGCTTCCACTACAGATGCTTAAGTAATATTTTCGTTTCAATTCTTACTATTTCACAGTCTCCCAGTGTGTGTGTGTAAGTGTGGATGGATGGATGTTCGTACGCCAGATCAATGCTACGCCTCAATCACGCCAGAACGGCTGAACGGAACGGGATGAAATTTACAACAGAGATAAATTAGAGTCAGGAATAGAGCATAGGCTACTTTTTACTCCGGTTCATTGAGGAGTTCATTTTTTTATTCATTCAAAACTAACTTTCACCCCAAAAAGCTGAGACCAAATCCCGACAAAATTAATCAAGCCTCCAGTTGTGGGTTTTTTTTTTTTTTTTCCTTTCTTTCTTTTTCTTCCCAACAGAGTTTAGGTTAGGCTTATTAGAATTTCGGCCGATTATTTCAAACGATTCTATAAATTTTCTTTGAGTTTTATGTATTTAAAATTAGATGTTGTGAATGAATCGATCTTTCGGATTCATTCTGAAGTACTTTTAATTTAAAAGTGAACAGAATAAAGGAAATAAAAAAATAATTCTAATCAGCATTGCGTTACCCCAACTGGCGTAGGAAAGTCACACATGTGCGTTACCCCAACTGGCGTAGGAAAGTCAGACATGTGCGTTACGCCAACTGGCGTTGACCGTTCAAGCGGGATTGTTGAAAATTTTCATTTAAATTAAAAGATTAAAAATGACGCGTGTAATACTGTAGTAGCTATCTCCAGCTCGATCCATAAATAAAAGGGATTTGACCGAACTGGATTGGCTGTTTTGTTTTACTTCGGGTATGCAATGTAAATAAATTGTTTTTGCGTTAGTTGGGTGTTTTTATTATTAAATTGAACCAGCGGGTGACTGAGCTCCGCTCGGAGAAAACAGGTATCGAAGCTAACTCGAAGATTTA
>JAPMOQ010057700.1:0-15695 GCA_026543055.1 Argiope trifasciata
TGTGCGGATATTTGGTAGAAAACACTTGATGTCCGCATAATGCATCGACATCATCGTTATAAAATTTGTTTTCTATCTGCGATATAAAATAGAAATATATGGTAGAAAAAGGGGCTTGGTGGAGAGAGTTCTTAGGAAAGCATTTTAGAACCATTAAAACTCCCTTTAAAAAATAGTTGGACGATCGAATCTATTAATTAATGAGCTAATAAGAATTAATACCTGGAATAACAGTTGAGATCAATTCTAAGCCATTAACGAACGTTAAAGATGATCCTTCAGAACTCTCGACACCATTAACTCCTGAGCATTTCTTAGATGGTAAATGTCAGCTTTCTTTTCTAGTCATCAAAGAAATCCAAGATCTAAATGTGTCTTCTTAAGAAGAGCAAAATATATTGAACCATTTTTAGCATCATTAAGAGCTACGAATAAATGTCCACCGTTCAAAGATATCAGTTAAATTTAAAGTAACTGATGTTGTACTTGATGTTTTAAAAACTTCGGAGAAATCGTAAATTTGTTCATATTTTATTAAAACAGGAAATTGTAAGTTACAGACACCAGTGAAGTTACTGTAGTATGTATTATTGTTGCATGCACCCTAGGAAGTCAGCTGACGGTTTTGAGAGTTTTATTTCAGCATCTTAGCTACTCATACGTCATGGACAAGGGATTCCTGCATTTCTTTCACAAATCGTCATGTAGATCTGAATCAGACACCTCTCCTAGTAGTATACAGGGAGGACTTAGTGGCTGTGACGTGCACCATCAGCATCGACATGGAGGGATGCAAATCTAACGCCCTACCAACCAGATTATCCCTGGTTAGTATATGTCTATTATATAATCTTGCAGTTTAGAATAATGTATAAGGATGAAATGTGTGTTATAGTTTGGAGTGAATAACATATATATCGTTTTTTCATTATATTTTTTATGTAACTGTGATTATCTCTGAGTCACTTTAATGTATACATATTAACATATTTGTAATATGGTTTTAAAATTTATATTAAATATTTGAATTTATTAATATTATTTTGTTTACAACATGAAGGTGTTATTTGCATTTCAATGTCGTTTAACTAATTTTTAAAAATGCTGTGACCCATTTAGTCTTGCCAATTATTATAATATAAAGCATATATTTTCTTGTTCAACTGCAGTGATTTGTCATGTGCAAGTGAAAAATGCCGGAAACAGTAAAATAGAGGAGGCTGTGAAGTAGCACGAAAAAGAGAGAGAAGTTTTTTCGTCAAATCAAAAAATGAAATTTCGTTAAATTAATGAAAATTAAAAAAATGAACCCCCCTACTTACATTTTAAAAATCTGAGATAGAGGCGCTTATCATTCTAATTGATCGCATCTCGTATCAATCCATAAAAACCTTGCCATGATCTCGACAGGATATGTATCTGCAGAACGTAAAGTGCGGCTAATGCTACTTTTATCACCCGGTGCCTTAAGACAATGATTTGTATCTAAGTCAATCCCCATTTCAGCCTAAGAATTTATTGTCTGCATGTTATTTGTATGATTCAAATGGCTGTGTGTGTGTCAACTTTATTATGGAGATTCTAAGTAACATCATTGAACATGTGGGAGTATTACTATTCTTACTCTTCAGAGCTTTAAACCTCGGCAATTTTATGCTTCTACAGGGAATGAATTAATTACCACAGGAATATTCTTAGAAAGCTCGTTTTAGTAATCTTTTGCTCATTTGTGATTCACGAATATCTTTATTATGAAAATTAAAAGATGGCTTTTGTTGTCAATTAGGATCCAAGGTCTCCTGAAAGTGTCATAGTTTTTAATTTTTTCACATTTAAGTAGTTTTTTTTATTATCTACATGCAATTAATAGCTTTCAGCTATGAAAAAATACCTTTTTTTCCACCCTTTATTTAACTCGCGTCATTTTTATAAAAAATTAAAGGCATTTCGTGCTCAATTTTACAGCAGTTTTCATACGCTAGGGTTTTCAGATTTTTTAAATGTGCGTATCCTCAAAATCTTCTTTAACTGTTTTTCAAAATGCTATCTAGCAGCAAATTCGAGAAAAAATTAATAATATTTTTAATAATGAATCATAAATTATAGAATAAAAAATAGAAAATACTTAAAAGTAAAAAATTTACTTTGTATGAACTAATAACATTTTGTCTTAAAAAAATCGTTTTTATCTTAGATTTGTTTTTAGCTTCATGCCCACATGGTCCACAGTTATTACATGATCTGAGTATATATACCAATGGATATCTGGTACATGTACATGATGACATATATCCACTTGTAAATTAATAAATAAGTATAATACTTTTTTTTTTTGCATTTACTACCGCTTTTTTCTTGTGCTAACATGACCTTGAAAGAAAAGAAATATAAATACTCGTGCTTTTTGCCTTTAGCTTCAGCCAGCTTATGCAAACGAACACAAGAGAACATTCTTTTTTACATTTTATTTGGCTTTGTTTCAGGATGGTTGTGAGCAATGTTTAATAAAATTTTTACAAAAATTAATCTTTGGAGCTACTGTAAGCTGGTAGAGGTTGTAAATTTTGAAAATAATTTAGATTAAAGTAAACACATTTGCTTTATTCTAACTCAAGTTTATGTGCAGAGTATTTCAAAAATTCGAAGCAATTTTAAATATTAACAACCTGCTAACAAATGATTACGGAGAGCAAAAAAGGACGGAAACGAAGCCAGGTTCCATTTTGTTACAAAATCAGAACTAATTGATGGCAATATTGCCGGCTTATGTTGCTGATGTTGTTGAATTAAATGTTGCTGAAGTTGTGGCTTAGTTTCATTTCATTATCGACACATTGAACTGATTTTGCAGATTTTTTTAAATATCATTATAAGCAATATACTATTAAGCAATAGTTTCATCTATCTCTTAAATGTAAAAAAGTGTACATTTCGTATTATTTTTTTTCATGCAGTTTGAATATCTATATGGCTTTGAGCTTAAATCAACAAATAAATCGGAAATCACTCTCGCATTTAAGAAAATGACACCAGGATGTCAATGAGCCACACCTGATCATTAGCTGTGCACCATGAAAAGGTAATAAAGTTTGTCCATCATTCAGCAAATGAAGGTCAGAAGGAAAACATCGAAGAAATGCCTCTCAGTCTAATCACAAAATAAAAGTAGAGTTCGATCGAAAAACTTCTTTTGAAGCAACAGCACAATTTTCGAATTTTCAGCCGCGGGAAGATGAAAATTTCTTTAGCGTCTCTAAAATATTTCCCCGCTTTCTTTCCCTCAGCTAATATAACACAGAACAGCATGATTCTTTCTTTTCTCGCAACTATTATAAGTCAGAACAGCGGGAGTGTGTTTTATCAAAATTAAAGTGACACAGTTAGAAATTTTTTGCTGTTATTTTCCTTTCAGGCAGTTCAGAAAATAAGAAGGGGGTTCGACCGAAAAGCCGTTTCTTCCTATAAATGAATCACACGAATTTAAAATCGAGTTGCGTTGCTATAGAGAAAATAAAAAGATGGAATTTCCCTTTGCGTCTCATTAAAACATCCTAAAGCCTACATAATAAAGCGTAATGTCCAAGAAGTCAAAATCTACATGTTTATAAGGTTGAACTGGTAGCTGGTACCCGGCGCGTTGCTGCCGCCGAAAAAAATAATATTAAATGCAGTCAACAATTTTGCAATGTTTTATCGAAATAGGATGAACGTTACAACAGTATATAAAATAAGACAAATGTTGCTTTTGATATATTAGATTTGAGTATTGTTTTAGAATTATAAAACTTGGTCTTCTTTCAAAATGGTAATGAAAGAAACTATTTATTGTATCTCGTGATTCGTTTACTTTTCGTTCAGAATTCGAAAGTTTAATTTTAGAAAATGTGATTAAAATATTTATTTTAAAATTCATTAAACATAGAAAACATATTTATACCATAAACTCGTCAATAGAGTTGAAACGATAAATTTTGAAAATTAAGATAGTGCAAAATTAATTGTACTATAATATTTTTGGAAGTTACCGCGAAAAAGGTTAACATTTAATTAAAATTTTAAAAAAATCAGGTTTGGTCTCCTCAAAATTTTCTCGCATAGTTTGTAATAAAGTTGTTACCTCTGAGAGTGACTTGCAGGGCATTTGTGTTCAATAGCTATACAATATTAATCTTTCACTTGGATTTAGCATTTCTACTGAATCTATTGTATCTCCTCGACGAGTTATTTGGAGATTAATCCTTGGTAAATAGATGCGGTTGAGATTCAGTTTTTTGTTTAATTTTAGATAATTACGATCCCTATCACCATCCCGTAGATGTAAGTAATAACCTCACCAAATTTCATCGCAATCGGATGAACGGTATAAGGTATAAGAGCCATGCAGACAAACATTCATTTTTATTTATATAGATTATGCTTTCACAGAGGCACGAAGAACATCAGAACCACGTGTCCCCAAAAAGCTAAATCCATCCTTGAATGCAATAACTTTTTTCCTGATGTAACCGTAACTGTTCTTCGGCCCTCTATCGGTCGTTACGATGAACAATCAGTCCATGTCTTGGAAGCGAACGTAAAGCATGATGTAATTAATCTCCGAGTATTATTTTTATGCATATATGTTAAATGTTATTGTCCTAAATAGTTTTGTCCCCTTGTAAATCATGTCCTTTAATGTCATTAAATGTATCTTTAACTAAATTGGCAGGATTTATTGATTTTAATAGTCTATCCTGACAGAAGTAGACTTTTGGCGCCCTTTCGGCCACAATAATTTGGCAGCCCAACGTTCGGCCCGAATCAGTATTAAACACTTGAAACATCAATGTTTCGTTCCAAGGCAGGGACTCATTTTCCTTTTCAGCTTTTTTTGTTAACACTCTGGATAACTAGGTTATGATGAAAATAAACCATCTGTAATTCTTCGCTCCGAAGAAAAGTACCAGATAAGTGTTTTGTTTTGTAAATATTATTGGTAATAGTTGTTGATTTAATTCCGTTACTGTCAACGAATTAATTTACCAATGAAAAGCCTAAGTTTTGATTCAATCAAAGTAGATGCTTTGTTTTAAACATGTTTCTGTTCTTCACCCGAAGAAACTCGAAAGTGTCAGATTTGTTGCATTAAATCTTATTAATATCAGTTGAAATTTAATTCTATCAAACCTGATGAATTAATTTGTATGAAAATAGCACGCAGAGTTTTGTTGCTATTAAAATGTAACTGATAACTGTGTTAATTAATGTTTAATATCGTCAATCTAGATGAATTAAAAAAACGAAAATTGTAAATAAAAGTCAGTGTGGATACTTTTATTAGGTTGGTGCGTATGAAATGTCGGATTCTTAAGTGATTGTATAAAACTGCATATCTTTCTTCAAAAGCTGTTTATTCAATCAAAGTATGCTCCATTCGCTTCAATACACTTCTCCCAACGAGATTTTAAAGCGTAGATGCCTGTCTTAAAAAAAATTTGGTCTTTAGAATTAATAAACTCTGATATCGAGTTTTTTAGACTGTCTTCATTTTCATAGTGTTTGCCCCTTAAAAACAGCTCTAAATGCTTGAAAAAATGAAAATTGGTCGGCGAGAGATCCGGTGAATATGGTGGTTGCTGCAAAACTTCATATTCCAGTTCGTTCCAGCTTATTTCGCTCTGTCAGTTCGTGCGGTACCCACTTGTCCATCTTCTTAACCTTGCCAATCTCAGAAAGGTGTCTCAATATCGTTGTATGGTCAACTTTCATCCTGATAGCAAGTTCCCTCGTGGATACGGCTGGATCCGCTTCCACTAGAGCCTTCAGGTCATCATTCTTCACAGACGTTTTGGGTCTTCCGCGCGGCTCATTTTGCAGTGAAAAATCGCCAGTCCGAAATTTTTCGAACCAACGCTGCACTTTCCGATCGTTATCCGTATTCTCCCCAAACGCTTGGTTTATGTTGCGTGCAGCTTTTGCAGCACTATTACCAAGTTTGTACTCATATAAGAAAATGACGCGAATGTCGACAGAATTCATATCGGCAATAAACTCAAAAGAAATAACAAAAGGGAAGACCTTCGAGAAAACCTATTTTGCTGAAATGAGTCTCTGGCAATGGACAATACGACTATGAATGAGGTTATGCCAAAGACAAAAGTATAACGAAAACAGGGAGACAAACGTCCGCATGTAAAGAGAATCCGACATTTCATACGCACCAACCTAATATATTTCAGTTCTTGAATAAATTGATAAGTTTTGCTTTTGAAATGCTGAATATTCCTTGAAAATCTTCACATGTTATGGCTTTTATAGAAATGTAAAAGAAATTAAGCGCGTAGAACTAGAGTTATTTTGATAGGAGTAAGGATTCAAAGTCCAGACGGGAAAAACGCAGTGTAAGCATAAATCGGAATGATTTAACACCAGTCTCTTCCTATCTGAATTGCTATTAGATGAAGAGAATATTATTATTCTTTCTTTTGAATTACTTTCATTTTTGTTGAGTTGGTATTTATGTAAGAAAAAAATATTGAGCATTTCAGAGAGTAAAATTGTGATAAAACTTTTCTTTCTGTGAATCTGATTATTCTTTTATCTATTCGTATTAAAAAAAAGAATTAAATTGTAATTTTTACAGTGTTATAAAAGTTATATGTGTTCAATAAAAAAAAATTGTTTGTGAATATGAAAAATATTTATCTTTATAAATGATTCATATATTTTGGAAATACAGTAATTGAAAGAACTGTTTTATTCTTTTATAAATTGCTTACATATTGTTTTACTAAGAAAGGATATTCAGAATAATTGTTGAAATTGTTGTCATAAAATTATTTTATGTTGAATATCATAGGATATAAAAAATTGCTGAAAAGAAGTTAAAGTATTATTTTGATGACTCATTTCCGGTAATTCTGAAATAAGAATTTTATTTTTATGGTTAAGAATTTTTTAAGATAATTCTTCAGTATTTACCTCAAATTTTATAATACTAATTGTTCACTGTATTTACTTTTCTTTTGTATGTATATATATACTTACACTTTAAAAATTGAATTATATATTATATAATTATTATTGTTTTGAATTTAGTTTCGCTTTGAAAAAAAAGAGAAAACAGCTATATAGTTTTGTTTTATCAAAACAAAAATGCTAAATTCTTTGAATTAAATTTCATTACCTTTTTTTTTTTTTTTTTTTTCAAAAAAATTGATTTAGAATAATGAAATTTGTTTGTTGTTTACTTGCAGTTTCGTTTTAGGAAGCAACTTTGTAATTGAATTATTTTCGTTTTATATTTGACTGATAATTTTTTGTATTTATTGACTTTATACAGTATAAAGTGTTTATTTACAAAGTAATATAGATATTGCTTGCTTCGCTGTACAAATTTTAGGAATATAATAGCTTGCGTAATTCTTTTATTTAAAAGAAATTTATTTTTTGATCATTTGAAATTTTAAGTATTTTGATCTTCTTTCCAAAAATCATGGCGTATTTGGCGAAAGCTAATAAGCCAGACCTTTTAGAGATATGCGAGGAAATAGGGATAGAGGTAGATACTTCCACTAGAGTAATTGACATAAAACAAAAAATTCTTAAAAGTCCATCGTATGATGAGGAGGAAGTTAGGATTATTCCTGATAGAATTCTTACTACTAGAAAGGAGGAGAGGGCTCGGGAAGAGTAGCGTGAACAACGTGAATTAGAAATAAAGAGATTAGAAGCAGCACAGAGTAGTCAACGCCTAAATGATGAGTCTAGAAATAAAGTAGAAACCGAACCAAAAATTCATCTCGCTCCGATCACACCCAAGTTTGATGAAAAGCGTGACGAAATGGGGTTATATTTGATTAATTTTGAAAGAAGAGCAGAAATGGCTCAAGTACCTAAGAAAGATTGGGTAGCCTACTTGTTAGCGGTTTTGAAAGCAGAAATCTCAAATATGTTAGCCAGAGAACCTGCGAGCAATGCTAATGACTATGATTTTGTGAAAAAAATCATATTAAAAAGATACAAATTAAACAGTGAAAAGCTAAAACAATGTTTTTATTGGCACCAAAAATCAGAAGAGAAATCTTGGAGGAATTTTGCACATGAACTTAATAGTTACTTTACAGCATGGATCTCAGATTTAGAGATCAAAACCTTTGAACAACTGAAGGATCTGATGATTACTGAGCAGCTGAAGTACCGTGTTCCTGTTGAAGTGAGAGAACATTTTCTCCATGAGTGGATTGATATGAAAACTCCACATGATCTAGCAGAAAAACTTGATGACTACGAAAGCATTAAACAAAGTTTTAGAAGAGATTTCCCAAAGAAAAGAGGCTATAATTTTCAAAACTGGAGGGCATTATAGCGGAATTAAACCCAAAGAGGTTAGATCCAAATTTCAAATAAAAAAGGAACCTGTCAATGAGAAGGGCCATGAGAAAGATCCTTTGTGTGCTCACACCAATACTGTATCTAATTCAGACAATAGGTCATCACGACATGTGGAACATTCTGTTTATTGTTATGGTTGTGGTCATCCCGGATTTATAAAATCGAAATGTCCAAATTGTTCTTCAAAGAAAGATAAGGCTCAAGTTAATGCAATACATATGTTCACTTGTTTTACCTCTCCAGTAGCCTTACTCCCCATTGAAATATATGAAGCTACAGGAACAGTTTGTGATGGCACAGGAGACAGTCAGTCAGTTGGTGGAGAACTGATGTTTAATTTTTTAAAGAAGCGTGGACAGAAGTTCACAGAAATTGACCTTGCTATCTGTTTGGCAGATGGTCAACAATCCACATCAGTTGTTTTAAAAACTACAGTGCCGATAAAAGTGCTTGATCGAACTTTTCGCACTGATTTACATTTTCTGCCGCATGTTAAAGGAAATCGTTCTCTCCTCGGAGTTGACTTTTTGAAGAAATCAGGAATTGTGATGGATATGAAAAATAATTTCTGGTATTTGGTGATAAACTGAAATGCAGTATACCTTTTGCTAAAGATATTCCCTTACCTAGGAATAATAGTCTTGTCGAAAAGATTAGTAGTTCTTGTCCGATGAATTCAGTCACAAGTGATAATTCAGTGCAAAACAATTTTTTCGTTCCTGAAACTAATAGTCTTTGTTTACGCCCAGAAGAAGGTAAACATTTGACAACCAAACAACGTGACAGCCTTAACTCGTTGCTAAAAGAATTTGAGCCATACTTTCATCCAGGGGGAGACCCCACTCCTTTCATTGAGCATCGTATACAAACTGGAAATAATTTACCTGTTTCTGAGCCTCCATATCGAATGACTCCTGCGAAGAAGGAACTGTTAAAAGTGGAGTTAGAATCCTTACTAGCCGAGGGTATCATTGAAGAATGCGAGAGTCCTTACGCAAGTCCTGTTGTATTGGTTTCAAAACCTAATGGTTCTGTTCGTTTGTGCATTGATTACAGGAAATTGAATACCACAACAATTCCTGACACTTATCCTCTGCCTAGAAAGGATGATTTATTGAATGAGGCTAAATCAACTAAGTATATGTCCACAATAGATTTGAGAGCTGGTTACCACCAAGTGAAAGTTTATGAATCGGATCAAGAAAAAACTGCTTTTATTTGTCCTTTTGGCACATACAAATTCTTGCGGATGCCGTTTGGTATGCGAAACGCTCCCACAACATTCCAACGCCTTATAGATAAGTTCAGATCTGGACTAAAGGATGTTTTTGCCCTCTCATATCTTGATGACATTATTGTTTTGTCTGAAAGTTTTGATAAACATTTGTCAGACTTAAGGCAAGTATTTGATAGACTCTCTCTGTTTAAACTTACTGCTAACCGGAAAAAATGCAATTTTGCTTGTAACAAAGTGAAGTATCTCGGACATTATGTTACTGAACAAGGAATTGAAGTCGATCCTGAAAAAGTGGCAGCTGTGCAGAAAATTCTTGAACCAACTTGCGTTAAAGAAGTACAGTCATTTTTACAGACTTGCTCATGGTTCAGAAGATATGTTCCACATTTTTCAGAAGTAGCGAGACCACTCAGTAATCTCACAAAAAAGAATAAATCCTGGACTTGGGGTGAAACTGAAAAGAAGGCATTTATAGAATTAAAGAAGAGGTTGATTTCACCACCCGTGCTATCACAACCTGATGGAAGCAAGCCTTTCATAATTAGAAATGATGAAAATAATTATGCACTAGGTGCAGTTCTTATCCAAGGAGAAAGCCCAGAAGAACACGTCATTGAGTATGCAAGCCGATTGCTAAGTTCAGCGGAAAAGAACTATTCGACAACAGAAAGAGAAGCTCTTGCTGTTGTATGGGCTTTGGAAAAATTTCGTGGTTACGTGGAGAACCAAGAAATAATCATCGCAACGTACCACCAACCCTTGAAGTGGTTGATGAGCATAAAATCGCCATCCGGTCGACTAGCTCGGTGGGCTCTACAAATTCAATCTTTTCACCCGAAAATTCACTATACGTCTGGAAAGTCCAACGTTGTCGCAGACCTCCTGTCTAGACCTACTCATGAAAAAAAAGAGTTTGTGTGCGACCTCAGCACTATATCTATTGACCTACCATCTCGAAGATCTAAAGACATCCACGATGAACAGATGAAAGATGAGGATGTAAGAAAAATTATTGATTGTTTTGAAAGTGGAAGGAAAGATGAAGACTTTATCAATTGGACAAGTAGAGGATATCTCATGAGTCAGGGCATCCTTTATCGATATTCGCCAGACACTGAATTTGAGGAGGCACAGCTTGTTGTTCCTTGTCATGAAAGAGAACGAGTATTAGGGCAATACCACGATTCACCCACTGCAGGACATAGTGGAGCTGAAGGAACGTACTTCAAGATTGCTTCTCGATACTACTTTCCTGGAATGAGAAAAATTATTACCGAATATGTAAAAAATTGTACTGAATGCAACCGGTACAAACCAAGTAATCAAAAACCTGCTGGATTATTGAGAACGCCCATTTATGCTCAAAGATTCAAAACTTTGGCTGTCGACATTTTTGGCCCCTTTACCAGAAACTCAAACTGGAAAGAAATGGATATTTTAAATAGAAGATACCAGTACAAAGTGGGTAGAGCTCTTCGCTTTAGAAAATGCTACTGCACGAAACTGTGCGAAAATCTTAATAGAAGAAGTTTTCCTTCGCTATGGACTACCACGAAGACTAATTTCTGACAACGGTAGCCAATTCGTAAGTGCGGTAATTCAGCAAACCTGTAATTTACTTGGTATCAAACAAGAATTAATTCATGTTTATCATCCTCAGGCGAATCCATCAAAAAGGAAAAATCGTGATCTGAAGCCCAAACTAGCTATCCTAGTAAGCGATGCTCACGATACCTGGGAAGAAAAGTTGGCAATGATACGATTTGCCATGAACACTTCAAAATGTGATACTACTGGTCACACTGCTGCATATTTACAATTTGGAAGTGAATTAAGAACGACAGACGATGTAAACCACGATCTAAGAAGTCTTATTGAAAACGACAATTTTGTAGCAGAGATAACGCTTTATTTGAAACAATTTGCCTGCTTGACACCCCAAATTAGAGAGCGGGTAGAACAAAAACAGGATCAAAGAAAGAAATATTTTGATAAAAATAGAAGACAAGTGTACTATCAGCCTGGTGACAATGTTTGGGTGAATTCACATCCTATAAGCAGTAAAAGCACCAAACGAAGCAAGAAGTTTTTCCCAAAAAGAGAAGGCCCTTATCTAGTAATCACAAACAGATCTCCTACAACTTATGACCTTGCTGATCCCAGTACACTAGATCAAGTTCTTGGAACTTACCATACCAATATGCTGAAACCTTATGAACTGCCTCCAGAAAGGAACACAACTCCTGTAGTTCCCCTCAAGAGAAGAGGTAGACCTAAGAAGTACAGTGCTGACTCTTCGCCGAGACGCCGTACGAGCCAGACGTACGTCTGTAACCGTAACTGTTCCTCGGCCCTCTATCGGTCGTTACGATGAACAATCAGTCCATGTCTTGGAAGCGAACGTAAAGCATGATGTAATCCCCGAGTATTATTTTTATGCAAATATGTTAAATGTTATTGTCCTAAATAGTTTTGTCCCCTTGTAAATCATGTCCTTTAATGTCATTAAATGTATCTTTAACTAAATTGGCAGAATTTATTGATTTTAATAGTCAATCCTGACAGAGTTAGACTTTTGGCGCCCTTTCGGTCACACTGTAACTTTTGTTATGAGCGTATGATAGTTTATGTTTCAGAATTATAAATAAAATTTTGATGTGTATGAATTATTTAGATGGTTACATTGATTTTTTTATAGATATATTTAGTTATACATTTCATGTTATTGTAATTTTGTTTAGTTTCAGAGTACATGACAATATTTAAAAAATTAAATATTTGCTTTAATATTAGTTAAGTAAAATGAAATTATTACAATTCAAATTAAATTCATTGTTGATTAAAATGATAAATAATTTTCGTTAAATCTCATATTTTTTTAGAAAATCATTTGATCTAACAACTTTTTTTATTGTTAAATCTATGAACTTTATCAGTAACTTTCATTAGCAGTAAAAATTCTGTTTATTTTTATTATGTTTACTCACCAAAATTTAATTCAAAAGGTACCGCATTTTTTTTTTCATTCTTATTTTTCAGATCATTTCTATGTTGTTTATGACAATTAATACTTTTAAAGTACAAAAACTAAATAAGTCTTTAACTAAGTTAAGGAATTAATGTTAGTTAAATCGTTCGAAATCAATTTATCGGTGAATTAGCCTTACGCAAAAAAAAGCAGCAAGATCATATGAATTCAAGAACATTTTGTAAATTATCATTTCAATTTGAGTCTTACTTGGCATTAAGTTTGGGGAGGGATAAATGGATTTCAATTTTTAAAAAACAGCACTATTTTGATATTTGCCTCTGGAGCTATTTGATTAAGGAATGCCTCTGTATTTATGTATAACCTGCTATTAATAGGGAATAACTGAAACGAGATTTCCACGCTATCCGCAGCAAAATACTTGCTGTTAGAACTCGTGAAGTTTCTTTTTATTCTGTAAATAAATTATTACTTCCATTTACTTCACGAAATTTAAGTCATGCAACGCAATTTCTTTATGACTTTTGTTAAAAAATAAATTGACGCAAAAACAATGCAACGAATTATGTCAGTTTTATCATCCGTTTAGTAATTTGTCCCATGATACAGTGAAGAAACTGATGAAAGATAAATTTCGAGTGAAGTGAGGGTTGATGGAATGGTAGAAAAAGTAATATGATAAAAGCAAAGCAACTTCGGAGCATAAAATGATACAAAAAAAATTGGGAATGGGCGAAGAAATTAACTATTTCATTCATACTACCATGTTTTTATGAATATTCTTCGTTGTATGCATTTTCATAAATAGAAATTTCACATGCAAATTTTTTTAAAACATATATGCGTGGAAAATGAGCTTGACAATTCATAAAAATTGAATATATATTATTTAATTCAATTAGCAGAGAGCAAAACTGATGCTTAGAAACAGAAAAGTCAGTTAAAAAGAAAAAAATGTTAATTTTAGGGAAAATGGTATTTTGTGTATTGCTCTTCCATCAAAATAATTTTACATAAGGTAGTGAATGGACAAATATTTTGAAAATGAATTACTGATTATTGCATTGTATTATCTGATTATATTATAAATAAGTGCGCAATCGAGGTTCATTTTTATAACTATCAGAATGAACTTATTGGCAATATTATAGGTGTCCACTCTAATACCAGCCCGATTTGGTTCATTCTCAAGCTTTTAAAAATAAACGATTCTTCCAATTTGAGAGATGCTTTAAATTATATTTTCTTTATTGAGTTATAAAATGTATTGCTGAATTTGAAAAAAAATCTGAATTTCATAAAATATCCTAGGCACAATAAAATTTTAAACAAAAAATTACACTTTTCTGCGACAAAAATTGATCAAGTTATGAGATTTTGAATATCAATATTGAAAATGGGACATTGCTTGTTTAGACATTTTAATGGCAGCTACGAGAAATCGCCAATCAATGACCCGTGCTTGCTCTAGAAGGCCAATGAATGGATTCAATCCAAAGCTTTATGGATCGTTGAGTTTTAATGAAACTTTATTCGTTGAAGAATGGAACTTTATTTGAATAAAATCCTAAAGTGTCAGGAATATTTTATTATAGATGACTGATAGGATCCTGGAGAAATGATATAAATTTAGAAGTTATAATTTTTAATAGCACATTTATTGACTTAAACAGCATAAAATATAATTCTTTACTTCATTTAAAGTATTTCCTTATTTCAAGTATCTGTCTATCGCTACCAGTTGAGAAATTTACCACTGGGCTAGGATTTGACTGGATATTTTGGGCGTATGTCATAGGCTTATGGAAAACACGATCTGTAGCAGAGAGTGTCATCGTTAAAAATGTGTCTAGCAAGTTGAAAACTTGTTACAAAATGCACACGTTTTTTTGCACTTGCACACACGCAAAAGAAAAAATAGTTTAGCGAACGGCACACACATTGACAAAAATGACTTAAAACTTTAATATTAAAGTTATACGTATTCATTTTAAGAAATATATTACTGGATACTAACTAGATCCATTTATGTATTATACACAAAAGGTCCAAGCAAACAAAATAATAAATAGAGCATGAAACAATTCCGTTTTAAATAGAAATAATTACGTTATTTTCAGTTCCTTTTTCTCTTTATTCAATCAATTTTCATTTATTAAATTCTTCCAAATTTATTGAAAGTAATATGTTGAAATTGTCTTATATGTGAACTTCAAATGTGAAAAACATTAGTTTTTCTTTGAAAATTTTAAAATCGCGCATTGAAAACTTTATAGTTCGTCGCATTTTACAGGATCACACTTGGTATTTTTTTTAATGAAAATTTCACTTGTTTTTTCATAATTAAGAATATATTTTTATGGGACAGTTTTAATAAAAGTAATTTAACACTGGCTTAAATTTTAGTTACAGCACATATATGCTGCAATTAGCATTATAATTATATGCACAATGATCTAATCATATATTAACGAAGAAAATCGAGTAGGACACGATGTGGACAAATTCAGTTAGTTTGTTTTGCCTGACGGTTTTGAAACATTGGAAAATTGGTAATTAGAACGTTTGGTTAATTACCAAATTAAAAAACATCATCTTTAAATAAAATAATAATTAAAAAATGGAATCATTATAATTTAAACAAGAATTAAAGATTTTGGATATTTATATGTATGCCAGTTAAAGATTACGGATTCCCTCAAAATAGCGATACAAATTTTAAAAAATTCCTTCTCACATCGATGCGAGAAGTAAAGTGTAGAAATTCTTTCAAAGCTCATATCAAAGAATAAAAGTTAAATTTAAGAAATAAGTCGTTTCATATTGATGGCAGTGGTTTCATCAAGTTGAAATCACAGATTGCAAAAAGTTATATTAGGTCATGATACCATTTTTCTTAGTTTCTTGAAAATAAATAAATTATTTTAAAAGCAGGACGACAGCTACATTATGGTTTGGCGGTTGTGTTGTCTACGAAAGTAAAGCTAGTCTGAACCGAAAGGAAATTAACAAATCCTGTTTATATATATATATATATATATATATATATATATATATATATATATATATACATACATACACTGAAGTGACAAAAGT
>JAPMOQ010057700.1:18270-29937 GCA_026543055.1 Argiope trifasciata
TAATCGAAGAAAAAGGATTTTAAAGAAAAGCATCCATGGTTGTTACTTTACAGAAACAGATTGAGTGTTATTTAAGATACTCTCCTATCCTGCTGCAATTGAAAATGATTTTGCTTAAAACAGACACATTTTGGATCGTAATGTCGTCAATGTATTAAATCTTATTTGAATAAGTATTTCCTATATAAAAAGTACAACGGGTTTCTGACATCAAAAATACTTTTTATCATCTGATCGTGTTTCAGAATAACCTCCATTTTCTGTGACGCAACTTGATAATGCGAATCCCTTTTTCACAAAGTATAGCTATGGTAAGCACTACTTACTTCTGATCATATGGACACCATTTGCGGTTTACATTTAGAAAGTTTTCTTTCCGTGAATATTGAAGAACTGATTGTATTCCGCACATTTATTGATCCTTGACGAGATGTATTCTGATTGTGTTATAACTTAACTGTGCGGATATTTGGTAGAAAACACTTGATGTCCGCATAATGCATCGACATCATCGTTATAAAATTTGTTTTCTATCTGCGATATAAAATAGAAATATATGGTAGAAAAAGGGGCTTGGTGGAGAGAGTTCTTAGGAAAGCATTTTAGAACCATTAAAACTCCCTTTAAAAAATAGTTGGACGATCGAATCTATTAATTAATGAGCTAATAAGAATTAATACCTGGAATAACAGTTGAGATCAATTCTAAGCCATTAACGAACGTTAAAGATGATCCTTCAGAACTCTCGACACCATTAACTCCTGAGCATTTCTTAGATGGTAAATGTCAGCTTTCTTTTCTAGTCATCAAAGAAATCCAAGATCTAAATGTGTCTTCTTAAGAAGAGCAAAATATATTGAACCATTTTTAGCATCATTAAGAGCTACGAATAAATGTCCACCGTTCAAAGATATCAGTTAAATTTAAAGTAACTGATGTTGTACTTGATGTTTTAAAAACTTCGGAGAAATCGTAAATTTGTTCATATTTTATTAAAACAGGAAATTGTAAGTTACAGACACCAGTGAAGTTACTGTAGTATGTATTATTGTTGCATGCACCCTAGGAAGTCAGCTGACGGTTTTGAGAGTTTTATTTCAGCATCTTAGCTACTCATACGTCATGGACAAGGGATTCCTGCATTTCTTTCACAAATCGTCATGTAGATCTGAATCAGACACCTCTCCTAGTAGTATACAGGGAGGACTTAGTGGCTGTGACGTGCACCATCAGCATCGACATGGAGGGATGCAAATCTAACGCCCTACCAACCAGATTATCCCTGGTTAGTATATGTCTATTATATAATCTTGCAGTTTAGAATAATGTATAAGGATGAAATGTGTGTTATAGTTTGGAGTGAATAACATATATATCGTTTTTTCATTATATTTTTTATGTAACTGTGATTATCTCTGAGTCACTTTAATGTATACATATTAACATATTTGTAATATGGTTTTAAAATTTATATTAAATATTTGAATTTATTAATATTATTTTGTTTACAACATGAAGGTGTTATTTGCATTTCAATGTCGTTTAACTAATTTTTAAAAATGCTGTGACCCATTTAGTCTTGCCAATTATTATAATATAAAGCATATATTTTCTTGTTCAACTGCAGTGATTTGTCATGTGCAAGTGAAAAATGCCGGAAACAGTAAAATAGAGGAGGCTGTGAAGTAGCACGAAAAAGAGAGAGAAGTTTTTTCGTCAAATCAAAAAATGAAATTTCGTTAAATTAATGAAAATTAAAAAAATGAACCCCCCTACTTACATTTTAAAAATCTGAGATAGAGGCGCTTATCATTCTAATTGATCGCATCTCGTATCAATCCATAAAAACCTTGCCATGATCTCGACAGGATATGTATCTGCAGAACGTAAAGTGCGGCTAATGCTACTTTTATCACCCGGTGCCTTAAGACAATGATTTGTATCTAAGTCAATCCCCATTTCAGCCTAAGAATTTATTGTCTGCATGTTATTTGTATGATTCAAATGGCTGTGTGTGTGTCAACTTTATTATGGAGATTCTAAGTAACATCATTGAACATGTGGGAGTATTACTATTCTTACTCTTCAGAGCTTTAAACCTCGGCAATTTTATGCTTCTACAGGGAATGAATTAATTACCACAGGAATATTCTTAGAAAGCTCGTTTTAGTAATCTTTTGCTCATTTGTGATTCACGAATATCTTTATTATGAAAATTAAAAGATGGCTTTTGTTGTCAATTAGGATCCAAGGTCTCCTGAAAGTGTCATAGTTTTTAATTTTTTCACATTTAAGTAGTTTTTTTTATTATCTACATGCAATTAATAGCTTTCAGCTATGAAAAAATACCTTTTTTTCCACCCTTTATTTAACTCGCGTCATTTTTATAAAAAATTAAAGGCATTTCGTGCTCAATTTTACAGCAGTTTTCATACGCTAGGGTTTTCAGATTTTTTAAATGTGCGTATCCTCAAAATCTTCTTTAACTGTTTTTCAAAATGCTATCTAGCAGCAAATTCGAGAAAAAATTAATAATATTTTTAATAATGAATCATAAATTATAGAATAAAAAATAGAAAATACTTAAAAGTAAAAAATTTACTTTGTATGAACTAATAACATTTTGTCTTAAAAAAATCGTTTTTATCTTAGATTTGTTTTTAGCTTCATGCCCACATGGTCCACAGTTATTACATGATCTGAGTATATATACCAATGGATATCTGGTACATGTACATGATGACATATATCCACTTGTAAATTAATAAATAAGTATAATACTTTTTTTTTTTGCATTTACTACCGCTTTTTTCTTGTGCTAACATGACCTTGAAAGAAAAGAAATATAAATACTCGTGCTTTTTGCCTTTAGCTTCAGCCAGCTTATGCAAACGAACACAAGAGAACATTCTTTTTTACATTTTATTTGGCTTTGTTTCAGGATGGTTGTGAGCAATGTTTAATAAAATTTTTACAAAAATTAATCTTTGGAGCTACTGTAAGCTGGTAGAGGTTGTAAATTTTGAAAATAATTTAGATTAAAGTAAACACATTTGCTTTATTCTAACTCAAGTTTATGTGCAGAGTATTTCAAAAATTCGAAGCAATTTTAAATATTAACAACCTGCTAACAAATGATTACGGAGAGCAAAAAAGGACGGAAACGAAGCCAGGTTCCATTTTGTTACAAAATCAGAACTAATTGATGGCAATATTGCCGGCTTATGTTGCTGATGTTGTTGAATTAAATGTTGCTGAAGTTGTGGCTTAGTTTCATTTCATTATCGACACATTGAACTGATTTTGCAGATTTTTTTAAATATCATTATAAGCAATATACTATTAAGCAATAGTTTCATCTATCTCTTAAATGTAAAAAAGTGTACATTTCGTATTATTTTTTTTCATGCAGTTTGAATATCTATATGGCTTTGAGCTTAAATCAACAAATAAATCGGAAATCACTCTCGCATTTAAGAAAATGACACCAGGATGTCAATGAGCCACACCTGATCATTAGCTGTGCACCATGAAAAGGTAATAAAGTTTGTCCATCATTCAGCAAATGAAGGTCAGAAGGAAAACATCGAAGAAATGCCTCTCAGTCTAATCACAAAATAAAAGTAGAGTTCGATCGAAAAACTTCTTTTGAAGCAACAGCACAATTTTCGAATTTTCAGCCGCGGGAAGATGAAAATTTCTTTAGCGTCTCTAAAATATTTCCCCGCTTTCTTTCCCTCAGCTAATATAACACAGAACAGCATGATTCTTTCTTTTCTCGCAACTATTATAAGTCAGAACAGCGGGAGTGTGTTTTATCAAAATTAAAGTGACACAGTTAGAAATTTTTTGCTGTTATTTTCCTTTCAGGCAGTTCAGAAAATAAGAAGGGGGTTCGACCGAAAAGCCGTTTCTTCCTATAAATGAATCACACGAATTTAAAATCGAGTTGCGTTGCTATAGAGAAAATAAAAAGATGGAATTTCCCTTTGCGTCTCATTAAAACATCCTAAAGCCTACATAATAAAGCGTAATGTCCAAGAAGTCAAAATCTACATGTTTATAAGGTTGAACTGGTAGCTGGTACCCGGCGCGTTGCTGCCGCCGAAAAAAATAATATTAAATGCAGTCAACAATTTTGCAATGTTTTATCGAAATAGGATGAACGTTACAACAGTATATAAAATAAGACAAATGTTGCTTTTGATATATTAGATTTGAGTATTGTTTTAGAATTATAAAACTTGGTCTTCTTTCAAAATGGTAATGAAAGAAACTATTTATTGTATCTCGTGATTCGTTTACTTTTCGTTCAGAATTCGAAAGTTTAATTTTAGAAAATGTGATTAAAATATTTATTTTAAAATTCATTAAACATAGAAAACATATTTATACCATAAACTCGTCAATAGAGTTGAAACGATAAATTTTGAAAATTAAGATAGTGCAAAATTAATTGTACTATAATATTTTTGGAAGTTACCGCGAAAAAGGTTAACATTTAATTAAAATTTTAAAAAAATCAGGTTTGGTCTCCTCAAAATTTTCTCGCATAGTTTGTAATAAAGTTGTTACCTCTGAGAGTGACTTGCAGGGCATTTGTGTTCAATAGCTATACAATATTAATCTTTCACTTGGATTTAGCATTTCTACTGAATCTATTGTATCTCCTCGACGAGTTATTTGGAGATTAATCCTTGGTAAATAGATGCGGTTGAGATTCAGTTTTTTGTTTAATTTTAGATAATTACGATCCCTATCACCATCCCGTAGATGTAAGTAATAACCTCACCAAATTTCATCGCAATCGGATGAACGGTATAAGGTATAAGAGCCATGCAGACAAACATTCATTTTTATTTATATAGATTATGCTTTCACAGAGGCACGAAGAACATCAGAACCACGTGTCCCCAAAAAGCTAAATCCATCCTTGAATGCAATAACTTTTTTCCTGATGTAACCGTAACTGTTCTTCGGCCCTCTATCGGTCGTTACGATGAACAATCAGTCCATGTCTTGGAAGCGAACGTAAAGCATGATGTAATTAATCTCCGAGTATTATTTTTATGCATATATGTTAAATGTTATTGTCCTAAATAGTTTTGTCCCCTTGTAAATCATGTCCTTTAATGTCATTAAATGTATCTTTAACTAAATTGGCAGGATTTATTGATTTTAATAGTCTATCCTGACAGAAGTAGACTTTTGGCGCCCTTTCGGCCACAATAATTTGGCAGCCCAACGTTCGGCCCGAATCAGTATTAAACACTTGAAACATCAATGTTTCGTTCCAAGGCAGGGACTCATTTTCCTTTTCAGCTTTTTTTGTTAACACTCTGGATAACTAGGTTATGATGAAAATAAACCATCTGTAATTCTTCGCTCCGAAGAAAAGTACCAGATAAGTGTTTTGTTTTGTAAATATTATTGGTAATAGTTGTTGATTTAATTCCGTTACTGTCAACGAATTAATTTACCAATGAAAAGCCTAAGTTTTGATTCAATCAAAGTAGATGCTTTGTTTTAAACATGTTTCTGTTCTTCACCCGAAGAAACTCGAAAGTGTCAGATTTGTTGCATTAAATCTTATTAATATCAGTTGAAATTTAATTCTATCAAACCTGATGAATTAATTTGTATGAAAATAGCACGCAGAGTTTTGTTGCTATTAAAATGTAACTGATAACTGTGTTAATTAATGTTTAATATCGTCAATCTAGATGAATTAAAAAAACGAAAATTGTAAATAAAAGTCAGTGTGGATACTTTTATTAGGTTGGTGCGTATGAAATGTCGGATTCTTAAGTGATTGTATAAAACTGCATATCTTTCTTCAAAAGCTGTTTATTCAATCAAAGTATGCTCCATTCGCTTCAATACACTTCTCCCAACGAGATTTTAAAGCGTAGATGCCTGTCTTAAAAAAAATTTGGTCTTTAGAATTAATAAACTCTGATATCGAGTTTTTTAGACTGTCTTCATTTTCATAGTGTTTGCCCCTTAAAAACAGCTCTAAATGCTTGAAAAAATGAAAATTGGTCGGCGAGAGATCCGGTGAATATGGTGGTTGCTGCAAAACTTCATATTCCAGTTCGTTCCAGCTTATTTCGCTCTGTCAGTTCGTGCGGTACCCACTTGTCCATCTTCTTAACCTTGCCAATCTCAGAAAGGTGTCTCAATATCGTTGTATGGTCAACTTTCATCCTGATAGCAAGTTCCCTCGTGGATACGGCTGGATCCGCTTCCACTAGAGCCTTCAGGTCATCATTCTTCACAGACGTTTTGGGTCTTCCGCGCGGCTCATTTTGCAGTGAAAAATCGCCAGTCCGAAATTTTTCGAACCAACGCTGCACTTTCCGATCGTTATCCGTATTCTCCCCAAACGCTTGGTTTATGTTGCGTGCAGCTTTTGCAGCACTATTACCAAGTTTGTACTCATATAAGAAAATGACGCGAATGTCGACAGAATTCATATCGGCAATAAACTCAAAAGAAATAACAAAAGGGAAGACCTTCGAGAAAACCTATTTTGCTGAAATGAGTCTCTGGCAATGGACAATACGACTATGAATGAGGTTATGCCAAAGACAAAAGTATAACGAAAACAGGGAGACAAACGTCCGCATGTAAAGAGAATCCGACATTTCATACGCACCAACCTAATATATTTCAGTTCTTGAATAAATTGATAAGTTTTGCTTTTGAAATGCTGAATATTCCTTGAAAATCTTCACATGTTATGGCTTTTATAGAAATGTAAAAGAAATTAAGCGCGTAGAACTAGAGTTATTTTGATAGGAGTAAGGATTCAAAGTCCAGACGGGAAAAACGCAGTGTAAGCATAAATCGGAATGATTTAACACCAGTCTCTTCCTATCTGAATTGCTATTAGATGAAGAGAATATTATTATTCTTTCTTTTGAATTACTTTCATTTTTGTTGAGTTGGTATTTATGTAAGAAAAAAATATTGAGCATTTCAGAGAGTAAAATTGTGATAAAACTTTTCTTTCTGTGAATCTGATTATTCTTTTATCTATTCGTATTAAAAAAAAGAATTAAATTGTAATTTTTACAGTGTTATAAAAGTTATATGTGTTCAATAAAAAAAAATTGTTTGTGAATATGAAAAATATTTATCTTTATAAATGATTCATATATTTTGGAAATACAGTAATTGAAAGAACTGTTTTATTCTTTTATAAATTGCTTACATATTGTTTTACTAAGAAAGGATATTCAGAATAATTGTTGAAATTGTTGTCATAAAATTATTTTATGTTGAATATCATAGGATATAAAAAATTGCTGAAAAGAAGTTAAAGTATTATTTTGATGACTCATTTCCGGTAATTCTGAAATAAGAATTTTATTTTTATGGTTAAGAATTTTTTAAGATAATTCTTCAGTATTTACCTCAAATTTTATAATACTAATTGTTCACTGTATTTACTTTTCTTTTGTATGTATATATATACTTACACTTTAAAAATTGAATTATATATTATATAATTATTATTGTTTTGAATTTAGTTTCGCTTTGAAAAAAAAGAGAAAACAGCTATATAGTTTTGTTTTATCAAAACAAAAATGCTAAATTCTTTGAATTAAATTTCATTACCTTTTTTTTTTTTTTTTTTTTCAAAAAAATTGATTTAGAATAATGAAATTTGTTTGTTGTTTACTTGCAGTTTCGTTTTAGGAAGCAACTTTGTAATTGAATTATTTTCGTTTTATATTTGACTGATAATTTTTTGTATTTATTGACTTTATACAGTATAAAGTGTTTATTTACAAAGTAATATAGATATTGCTTGCTTCGCTGTACAAATTTTAGGAATATAATAGCTTGCGTAATTCTTTTATTTAAAAGAAATTTATTTTTTGATCATTTGAAATTTTAAGTATTTTGATCTTCTTTCCAAAAATCATGGCGTATTTGGCGAAAGCTAATAAGCCAGACCTTTTAGAGATATGCGAGGAAATAGGGATAGAGGTAGATACTTCCACTAGAGTAATTGACATAAAACAAAAAATTCTTAAAAGTCCATCGTATGATGAGGAGGAAGTTAGGATTATTCCTGATAGAATTCTTACTACTAGAAAGGAGGAGAGGGCTCGGGAAGAGTAGCGTGAACAACGTGAATTAGAAATAAAGAGATTAGAAGCAGCACAGAGTAGTCAACGCCTAAATGATGAGTCTAGAAATAAAGTAGAAACCGAACCAAAAATTCATCTCGCTCCGATCACACCCAAGTTTGATGAAAAGCGTGACGAAATGGGGTTATATTTGATTAATTTTGAAAGAAGAGCAGAAATGGCTCAAGTACCTAAGAAAGATTGGGTAGCCTACTTGTTAGCGGTTTTGAAAGCAGAAATCTCAAATATGTTAGCCAGAGAACCTGCGAGCAATGCTAATGACTATGATTTTGTGAAAAAAATCATATTAAAAAGATACAAATTAAACAGTGAAAAGCTAAAACAATGTTTTTATTGGCACCAAAAATCAGAAGAGAAATCTTGGAGGAATTTTGCACATGAACTTAATAGTTACTTTACAGCATGGATCTCAGATTTAGAGATCAAAACCTTTGAACAACTGAAGGATCTGATGATTACTGAGCAGCTGAAGTACCGTGTTCCTGTTGAAGTGAGAGAACATTTTCTCCATGAGTGGATTGATATGAAAACTCCACATGATCTAGCAGAAAAACTTGATGACTACGAAAGCATTAAACAAAGTTTTAGAAGAGATTTCCCAAAGAAAAGAGGCTATAATTTTCAAAACTGGAGGGCATTATAGCGGAATTAAACCCAAAGAGGTTAGATCCAAATTTCAAATAAAAAAGGAACCTGTCAATGAGAAGGGCCATGAGAAAGATCCTTTGTGTGCTCACACCAATACTGTATCTAATTCAGACAATAGGTCATCACGACATGTGGAACATTCTGTTTATTGTTATGGTTGTGGTCATCCCGGATTTATAAAATCGAAATGTCCAAATTGTTCTTCAAAGAAAGATAAGGCTCAAGTTAATGCAATACATATGTTCACTTGTTTTACCTCTCCAGTAGCCTTACTCCCCATTGAAATATATGAAGCTACAGGAACAGTTTGTGATGGCACAGGAGACAGTCAGTCAGTTGGTGGAGAACTGATGTTTAATTTTTTAAAGAAGCGTGGACAGAAGTTCACAGAAATTGACCTTGCTATCTGTTTGGCAGATGGTCAACAATCCACATCAGTTGTTTTAAAAACTACAGTGCCGATAAAAGTGCTTGATCGAACTTTTCGCACTGATTTACATTTTCTGCCGCATGTTAAAGGAAATCGTTCTCTCCTCGGAGTTGACTTTTTGAAGAAATCAGGAATTGTGATGGATATGAAAAATAATTTCTGGTATTTGGTGATAAACTGAAATGCAGTATACCTTTTGCTAAAGATATTCCCTTACCTAGGAATAATAGTCTTGTCGAAAAGATTAGTAGTTCTTGTCCGATGAATTCAGTCACAAGTGATAATTCAGTGCAAAACAATTTTTTCGTTCCTGAAACTAATAGTCTTTGTTTACGCCCAGAAGAAGGTAAACATTTGACAACCAAACAACGTGACAGCCTTAACTCGTTGCTAAAAGAATTTGAGCCATACTTTCATCCAGGGGGAGACCCCACTCCTTTCATTGAGCATCGTATACAAACTGGAAATAATTTACCTGTTTCTGAGCCTCCATATCGAATGACTCCTGCGAAGAAGGAACTGTTAAAAGTGGAGTTAGAATCCTTACTAGCCGAGGGTATCATTGAAGAATGCGAGAGTCCTTACGCAAGTCCTGTTGTATTGGTTTCAAAACCTAATGGTTCTGTTCGTTTGTGCATTGATTACAGGAAATTGAATACCACAACAATTCCTGACACTTATCCTCTGCCTAGAAAGGATGATTTATTGAATGAGGCTAAATCAACTAAGTATATGTCCACAATAGATTTGAGAGCTGGTTACCACCAAGTGAAAGTTTATGAATCGGATCAAGAAAAAACTGCTTTTATTTGTCCTTTTGGCACATACAAATTCTTGCGGATGCCGTTTGGTATGCGAAACGCTCCCACAACATTCCAACGCCTTATAGATAAGTTCAGATCTGGACTAAAGGATGTTTTTGCCCTCTCATATCTTGATGACATTATTGTTTTGTCTGAAAGTTTTGATAAACATTTGTCAGACTTAAGGCAAGTATTTGATAGACTCTCTCTGTTTAAACTTACTGCTAACCGGAAAAAATGCAATTTTGCTTGTAACAAAGTGAAGTATCTCGGACATTATGTTACTGAACAAGGAATTGAAGTCGATCCTGAAAAAGTGGCAGCTGTGCAGAAAATTCTTGAACCAACTTGCGTTAAAGAAGTACAGTCATTTTTACAGACTTGCTCATGGTTCAGAAGATATGTTCCACATTTTTCAGAAGTAGCGAGACCACTCAGTAATCTCACAAAAAAGAATAAATCCTGGACTTGGGGTGAAACTGAAAAGAAGGCATTTATAGAATTAAAGAAGAGGTTGATTTCACCACCCGTGCTATCACAACCTGATGGAAGCAAGCCTTTCATAATTAGAAATGATGAAAATAATTATGCACTAGGTGCAGTTCTTATCCAAGGAGAAAGCCCAGAAGAACACGTCATTGAGTATGCAAGCCGATTGCTAAGTTCAGCGGAAAAGAACTATTCGACAACAGAAAGAGAAGCTCTTGCTGTTGTATGGGCTTTGGAAAAATTTCGTGGTTACGTGGAGAACCAAGAAATAATCATCGCAACGTACCACCAACCCTTGAAGTGGTTGATGAGCATAAAATCGCCATCCGGTCGACTAGCTCGGTGGGCTCTACAAATTCAATCTTTTCACCCGAAAATTCACTATACGTCTGGAAAGTCCAACGTTGTCGCAGACCTCCTGTCTAGACCTACTCATGAAAAAAAAGAGTTTGTGTGCGACCTCAGCACTATATCTATTGACCTACCATCTCGAAGATCTAAAGACATCCACGATGAACAGATGAAAGATGAGGATGTAAGAAAAATTATTGATTGTTTTGAAAGTGGAAGGAAAGATGAAGACTTTATCAATTGGACAAGTAGAGGATATCTCATGAGTCAGGGCATCCTTTATCGATATTCGCCAGACACTGAATTTGAGGAGGCACAGCTTGTTGTTCCTTGTCATGAAAGAGAACGAGTATTAGGGCAATACCACGATTCACCCACTGCAGGACATAGTGGAGCTGAAGGAACGTACTTCAAGATTGCTTCTCGATACTACTTTCCTGGAATGAGAAAAATTATTACCGAATATGTAAAAAATTGTACTGAATGCAACCGGTACAAACCAAGTAATCAAAAACCTGCTGGATTATTGAGAACGCCCATTTATGCTCAAAGATTCAAAACTTTGGCTGTCGACATTTTTGGCCCCTTTACCAGAAACTCAAACTGGAAAGAAATGGATATTTTAAATAGAAGATACCAGTACAAAGTGGGTAGAGCTCTTCGCTTTAGAAAATGCTACTGCACGAAACTGTGCGAAAATCTTAATAGAAGAAGTTTTCCTTCGCTATGGACTACCACGAAGACTAATTTCTGACAACGGTAGCCAATTCGTAAGTGCGGTAAT
>JAPMOQ010057709.1:0-13839 GCA_026543055.1 Argiope trifasciata
TAAAGAGGGGTCGTTCAATTTTATCTTTGGAAATACCTGCTGTTTGAGTGGCGATATGGCTGGAATTGCTTCATTTTTGTTGAAGAATCTCAAGTGAAATAAGTTTTAACAATAGATTCCCACTACTGCAGGAAGGAATTCCTAGTGGAACTAGATTGAAGAGACTTATTAGTTAAGAATAAATAATTTCAAAATTTTAAAATCATTAAAAAGATTATTAAGACTTTGTGAATAGCGGCGGTAGCCTATCGAATAAGCTTTTATGATATTAAACAATATTCGCAAGATTGTATAATATTGTTGAATTAAAAAAAAATAATATCGCTCAATATTGTATAATACTGTGGAAAGCATGTATTATCTGGATGTGCTCAATTTATAAACTGAGAAACTAGATGCTTAGCTTGGTTTATTTCTGAATTATAATATTAGCAGAAGTACATTTATCGACTAAAATAAAATGTAATTATTTAGATAATTTAAATCTTAAGGACATTGAATTTAAAAACTGAATTTTTAGAAGAAATAGAGAAATTTTTATTAAATTATCATTTGAGACATTGTATAATTTTTAAGGAAAAACATTCTATAGATGCAATAAAGCTTTCCTTCTGTTTTTTAAATACAGTTTTAGCAAAATTGTTTCGTTTTAATTGACGTTAAATCACATCCGTTTCAACTGCTAATAAGTTAAAACGTTACCAGAGCTGTTAGGAAATTAGTGAGATACGTAATGCACTGAACATAAGATTTCTACAATATTAGAAATCATATTACAATCAAATTTTGAAGCTTAAAAATATGTTGCTGAAGAAAGTAAGATCCCAAGTCAAATAAAATAGTGAATTGAAAATTTTTAGGGGAATTAATCCCAGTGATTCAAGTGATGGCCAAAGGAGGTTATTTATAAATTAATTGCAAATTTTTAAAATGTTAAAAATTGACCGTGTGATATTTTGCCAATTAGCTCCAAAAATGTAATAAAAACTTATCTGAATGTAATGTCATCTTTGTGGATTTAAAACCGACCTTCTACAGCTTATCTCAATGTAATGTCATCTTTGTGGATTTAAAACCGACCTTCTACAGCTTATCTCAATGTAATGTCATCTTTGTGGATTTAAAAACGACCTTCTACAGCTTATCTCAATGTAATGTCATCTTTGTGGATTTAAAAGCGACCTTCTACAAAAAAGTAGTAAATGAACAGGGACCAGTGATTTTGATAATATGTCGAAACTTGTTCTACTTTTGTCAAAAACCGATGAAGTAATCCAGTGTGCCAAACATCAATTTTGTTCAACCAGCGCCAGAATTTAAAATTGTAGGAAAAGGAATTATCTTTTTGTTTGTTTGTTTGTTTTACCTGCAAAAAATTTGTTTTGAATTTTGAAGTTCGCTTGCATTAATCGTTTAAATAAAGATTTTTTTTAAAAATATAATTTTTACGAAACTTGCTCTCCTTTTGTCAAAAACCGATGAGGTAATCCAGTGTGCCAAACATCAGTTTTGTTCAAACAGCTCCAGAATTTAAAATTGTAGGAAAAGGAATTATCTTTTTGTTTGTTTGTTTGTTTTACCTGCAAAAAAATTTGAATTTTGAAGTTCGCTTGCATTAATCGTTTAAATAAGGGTTTTTTTTTTAAATATAATTTTTAAGATTGGATATAGAAACGGGCAGATGGTAAAAAATGAGGCTGATTTAACAGCTTTGTCAGGTATTTCATTTCCACTTACACTCACATGAGATGTTACCTAACAAAATAAAACATTAAATAAATATTGATTTTGATTATTAAAGCAATTAATTATAAAGGGAAAATATAAAAGTTATTTTAAAAGTCACAAAAGCTATTTAAAATTTACTTTAAACTAATACTTTCATTTTCAAGTATTAGTTATATACTATACTACTAGTATAAAATTCCCGGCCAAACCATTAGTGATAGCTGTACGGTATTACCAGGCCATTAAAATATCAAACAGCACTATTGGAATTTTTCAAAATATCTTGAACTAATAATGTATTTTCTGGCATACAGTTGTGAAATTAAGTTCATTATTTTAACAATGGATGACCAATTTTCATATCATATTTATACGAATCATATTTTTATGAAATCCATATTTTTATTAAGAAAATGTGGAACTGTATTCATTACAGTTCCTTTTTTCCGAAAGAATAGTCTTCATGTTTTTTCAATGCTATTCAATTAAAATCTAATCAAAATTTTCAATTAAAAATTGGCTTAATTAAAAAAAAAAACATCTGAAGTTTTTATGTCTCCCATAAATATGCGTCACTGTTACTGATTTTATGTTGGAAAATAAAAATGAGAAAAGAGATTTATTTACAGAAAAATATCTAATCACTTATAAATTAATTTCGGTCATTTCTTTCGCAGAACGCGTTAATTCAAATATAAATTTTTGACAGCTGAGATAAATATTTCATTCATATTGCAATTTCTCTGATGCTATAAATAAAATATTCACCATATTTGCATTCTTTAATATAAAATAAAAATAGTTTTTATCGAAAAAATTGTCATAACATATTTTTTTTTAATTGAATAATCACTGTATTTATTGTCCACGGAAATCAATAAATACGAAAGAAATCAAGTACTTTTGAAATGATAAATTTATACATATTCTGAATTAAAATGCCTTCATTAATTTTTACTTTTTCTTTCTTTCCTGATCCTTACATTGGTTTATTAAATAAAATGAAAGGTTTATCTTACTTATTGATCAAAAACTGAATGGAAGAAAGCTATTTTAATAAAATAAAACTGAAAGTGAAAAAGAAATTTCAAAATTTCAATTTTTGTTGATTTGAAATTTCCAGGTTAAAGAAAAACGATTTCAAAAGAATTAAATAAATATTCCATTGATAAAATATGTGGCAATTAAGTAGAACATACAAAAAAAGAAGATTAAAAGTATGGATGAAAAGAATAAAAACTATTTAAATGATAAAAATAATTTTAATCTAACTGCAAATTATTTTTCTTTTCTTCTATTATTTGTTACACAGATCTTATAAAAGAATTCATAAGACCTGCTATTATTTTCATTTTATTTTTCCTCTTTTTTTGCTGATGTTAGATCACATATAGTATAATGAACATATAATTAAAAAAAATGGTTCCATGAGTCCATAATTGTAGCATTTTTTTTAAATGTATGTAGTTAAAAAGTAATTTTTTGTTCATTCAAAAGATGAGGAAAAGTATATAAATGAATTTTGACACAACCGTAGATTGTTTGGATTTAAAAAAAAATATGCAAAATCTTCTACAAAATGTAAGAAATTATAATAATCTGTATATAAGCTCCTTAAATTTTTAATTAGATGGGAAACCCCTAATTTTATTTTGATAATATAAAAGCAACTTATTTTAAGTTAAAAATACTTTTTATCGAACATTTTATTTTACTTACGTATAGACAGATTTAAAAAAATTATAAATGTATAAATAACTAAGCTGGAAAGAAAAAGTAATAATATTTAAGATAAAAATATACATTAAAAACTGATATTCTATTAGTTAAAATCATTTGAAAGCTTGAATAAATATAGTAAACGAATTATTATATTGAAAAAAGTTTGAAATAATGATTTCAAGGATTTTTACAATGTATATATATTATACGTATGAGTGAGCACGCGTATTATAAAAGACTGATAACTTTTTTACGTATGATACTTTTTTCGAGAAGAAAATAAAACCATATTACACCAGTTCTTTTTTTATTAGATAAATTAAAATAGCTTTTAAAAGTAAATCATTATTTGCGTACTAAAAAATTGACATTTTAAAAAATTCAAATGCCTCTTACTTAAGAACTAGAAAGTCTTTCTTATAGCTGTATGATATCCTAAAATATTCTCAATAACCTGAAAGCTAGAGAAGAGAAATTCGGAGCCACAAATTTATAAGCTTTAGCACCTGTATTTAAGAAATAAAAATAATTTATAATTATAAATATCAAGGAAAAATGAAGTATTTTCTCTAAAGTTCATTATTAGATTAATTACACTACAGAAAAAGTTATAATAATCAACCAGAGATATGCAAATTATGAAGTATTAAAATATCGCATTGTTAATTAAGAGCATATAAATGTAAGAAAAAAATGAAGCAGAAAAATACACCGGAAATAAATGACGCCAAGAAGTATTAGGAAATTTAATTACAAAGTTTATCTTATAAGCCAATTATTATATCTTATGAGTCAATTAATATGTATAAAGAAGGAAATTAATATATACATGGAAGGAACATAGGATATTTTACAAATAGGTAAAAGCTGAAAATGTTGAAGCAGAAAATTTTTTCTTAACCCTACCAACATTTACAAAAAGGAAAATGTCAGAAAGCTTAAAATATACCTTAACACCGCTTTTTCCTTCTCTAAAAAAGTACGAGTAAAAAGCAATACTGTCAGTTGTTTTTCATTTAAAATGATTATATCAAATTTATATAAGTATTTTTAACAAAATCACATAATGCATAAATGACATTATATTCAATTTCATGATAATTTATATTAATGATAAGTTTAACATTCTACAAGTAATACGATCGAATATTACATTAAAAATCCATTTCTTAGTTGAATAAGGTAACATCAGACCTTGAAGTGACCACAAATAAATAATTAAAAAAATAATTTAAAAAGCCAACATGAGTTTTCTTTCCCTTCTATTATGCGGTACCAACAGACGAAGCAATAATAAAAATATCGTGTATAAAACATACGTCGGAAGAAATAATGTATAAGTGAGGGAGTCAGCTGGAATAAGTTTAGCTGGGAATCGCAGCTGCTGCACGAAGAATACATCGCTAACCTTGTGCAAGGTCATTGGTTTTCTTTCTATCCTCATATGCCAAAGACGTCTGTCGCCACTCATTTCGATTCACTGACCACGATACACTGTTTCCTTTCTCTTGTTGCCCTCGCGACCCTGAGCTGATTAAAAACCAGAACCGAACGCATTCTCTTCAAGTAAATGGTCTGCTTGCTGTATTTTCAGACGGTGGCTGCAATCTGGGACTGATTTGTTGGAAATAACATGTACTTGCGGTTGTTGTTTCAGTTTTTATGAGATTTTTTTTACCCATTCTGTATTTTAGGTCTAAAAGTATGGATTAGTATTTGCAAATGTCTGAGTTATCATTAGTATTTGTATAGAATCATATGAATTGGTATTTGCATACATTTGGGAGCCAAGTGGCATTTTCGACAAATCTCTTCTTACAAATCTATTAAGTGTTCTTCTTGTCTATAATAATTTCAATAGCAATATTGTTTACTTTTTTTATGAATATCTATGTTATCTTTTAAATGAAATTAAGATTATAGAATTTATGACAAAGATATAATTTATGATTCTCATTTCGATGTAATAGTAGCATTAATTTATATTGGTATAAAAAGTTACACTTCTTTATTTAATTATTTTAGTAGAATAAAAAATGTGCAATTTTCGAATGTTATATTGGGTAGGCTCACGTTTTACCACTTTTTTAATTAATATAAAACGTTCGTATAAGGAAAAAAATTCTAAAAATCATGCTATTATTAAATGACTATTTTACAAAATAATGAAAAATATCAATCCTAATATGAAATAATAATTTCATAACAACAATAATTTGCTGGATTTTTAGCTGTATTGTCAAGGTATAAAAATAAAACTGTTTTAAAAATCATAATTTCAAATGTATAACATTGGAAATAGGAAACTTTTTAAATGGTTTTATATGGCAAGTAATAGCAATTAGAGCAACAATAACACTTATTCTGATTGTTATCATTTTCTATTTTTATATATAGTTAATTGTAATTATATGTTATGCTTATTTTTAAAAAATATTATGAGAACGAATCAATAAAAAATTAAATTGTTAATTCGAAAGATTCGGCTATCGTGTTCCGCGTTAAATTTTGTTTCATATATGTATATGTATAGAGATATATATATATATATATATATATATATGGTTTCATGCTAAAATTTAGTATTATCGATAATTTTTTACATTTTGTGTGCAGATGTGATTAGTTTAAAATAAGTATTGGAGTTTTAAATTTCAGTTGGTGAAATTATCAACATTACCAAATAATTTCACCAAACAGACAGTTAGCTATTTAACCAGATAGTTTAAACAAAATTTAATTCTAAAACAGATATATAGATTGAAAATTTCTTAACTTTCATCTGATGTATTAATAAGTTATTGTATGTGAATTACCTTCTTTTTGCCAAAGTTTATCTTTCTCGTGTATTTTTACTTACACTGAAGTGACAAAAGTCATGGGATAGAAATATGCAAATATACAGATGGCAGTAGTATCGCAGCGAAAAAGTATAAAAGCGCAGTTCGTTTTCCAGAGCTTTCATTTGTGTTCAAGTTATTCATGTGAACAGGTTTTTCGTGATTTATGGCGGAACGACGAGAATTAACAGACTTTGAACTTGGAATGTTAGTTGGAGCTAGACGCATGGGTCATTCCATTGCGGATATCGTTAGAGAATTCAACGTTCCGAGATCCACAGTATCAAGAGTGTGCCGAGTGTATGAATTTTCAGGTATCACATCCCATCATGGACAGCGCAGTGGGCGACCACCTGCACTTAACGACCGAGACTGCCGACGTCTGTGTAGAATGGTCAATGTTAATAGACACGCAACACTTCGTCAAATAACTGCAGGAATCAATGTGGGACGTACGAGGGACGTGTCCGATAGGACTGTGCGGCGAAATTTGTCTTCCTTGGGCTATGACAGCAGAAGATCGACTCGAGTGCCTTTACAGACAGCACGACATCGCCTGCAGCGACTCTCTTGGGCTCGTGAGCATATCGACTGGTCCCTAGACCAGTGGAAAACCGTGGCGTGGTCAGATGAGTCACGATTTCAGTTGTTACGAGCTGATGGTAGAGTTCGAGTGTGGCGCAGACCCCACGAAGGCCTGGACCCAAACTGTCAGCAAGGAACTGTTCAAGTTGGTGGTGGCTGCATAGTGGTGTGGGCTGTTTTTACATGGCATGGACTCGGTCCTCTGGTGCAACTGAACCGATCATTGACGGGAAATGGTTCTGTTCAGCTGCTTGCAGATCACTTGCAGCCATTCATGGACTTCACGTACCCACACAACGATGGGATTTTTATGAATGACAATGCGCCATGTCACCGGGCCAGAACTGTTCGCGGTTGGTTTGAAGAACATTCCGGACAATTCCAGCGCATGATCTGGCCACCTAGATCGCCCGATAGGAATCCCATCGAGCATTTATGGGACATCATCGAAAGGTCCGTTCGTGCCCAAACTCCTGCACCATCCACACTTTCACAATTATGGACGTCTATACAGACAGCATGGCTCAATTTCCTGCAGATGACTTCCAAGGACTTGTGGACTCCATGACACGTAGAGTTGTTACACTTCGCCGGGCAAAAGGAGGACCGACACGATATTAACAGTCATCCCATGACTTTTGTCACTTCAGTGTATATCTTTATCAAATAACTTTGTAAAAAAATAAATATTATTTATAGTGACCTAAATGATGCTTGAAAAATCAAAAATGGTGTATTTTCATAAATAAACTTGACTTTAAACCACAAATTCTTGTATATATAAAATTATATTTCTAGGAAACGACTCTAACGATTTGAATCGTATTTACACTTAGATAAGATTTTGCCTTTATATGTATCTATATTGATTCCTTCCCTGAAAAATTGTGATTTTACAGAAACAAAAACCGCCTTTTTCAAAAACTTATTATTAAAGCTTGTTTCTATTAGCTCACATATTAACAATGTCATACGGTGCCATCTCGGATCCGATTTCACAGTGCTAAAAGTGAGTCTAAGTTTAAAAATATACGTAATGATAGATAAACTGTAAAATGAATACTTTAATGTAGCAGATTGTTTCAAATAACATGTTAAACGAAGTGCAATCTTGATTTCTTGTTATTAAAATGTTCAGTTCATATGTAGGAAGATTGAAAAACATTCATATGTAATCAGTTTGTGATTCGTATCCAGATATTTTCCCCGAAAAACTTTTTAACCGATAAATTTGCCGTTCGAAGCCTGTTTTCAAGACTTTATAAATTAATTTTGCATAAACAAAAAATATTTTTAAAGAATAAAAATATAAAGATTAAAAAAAACTTTTTTGATCACTAATTCTATTGACGTTTATAGACTAAATAACACTAAATATGGTTTATTATCAGATCTAAGTAAACTTTCCTGACAGAATCCATTGCAGAAGAAACTTATTCTTTAGTAGAAGCAAACACAACCTATATTTATTTTAAGTAGCAATTTTCCGAGCTTAAATTTCTAGCACAAATAAGAATATCTCCCACACCGTCTACTTCGCTCCACTCAAACTTATTCACTGACTGGCTTCCGATTTAACTGTTTTCGAAAATCAAACTTTTAGGGACTTCGAACTCTTTGCGAATAACTTCTCTTTAATCTAATTCCCCGAAGAATCCAGCCTGTTTAACAAGCATTGGAGTGGAGGGATTCATTTTCGTGTTATTTCTTTCGCTTCAGTCCTTGCAATAGAACGAAGCAATTGTGACTGTATCGCCACCTCCTTCAACCAAAATCCTTTGCCGATAAATCTGAACAAACTCACTTCACTTGTCTCGCTTTATTAACTTTCAAGGAGTGGCTAAATAACGAAGAGTAAAATATGGAGATGGAAATAAAAGGAATTCTACACCCAGATTAAAACTATGGCGTCACAGAATTATCATACTTGAGTAATTGATATGCAGATGAAAATTTCCCTTAAGTGGTTTTGCATATGCATATCTCAGACTTCCCATAATTTGGTAATTTTTGCCACAAAATTGAATTTTTGATTATAATCACTGTATAATATTCCAGAAAACATTTTATTAAATTTTAATTGAAATAATCGAATTGCTAAAATACTTTACTTAAAATACAAGATGGTTATAATTAAAGTTAAGCTTTAAAATGGTCATAAAAAGAAAACTACTTGTTCAAATGTTATCAAATTCGGTAGTAGTTTAAGGAAAATTATGGGAATTATCCCCCTAATAATAAAATATAGCAATAAAAGCATTATCTTGCATGGCTAGAGACATTGTCCATTCGTAACAAAGATAATTCTGACTTTTACCTGGAAAATAACATGTAAAGCGATTACAAGTCATTTAGATTTTAACTTCACTCACAATCTTGTTTCAGAATCGCTTAAATGCATTTTAAACTAATGTCTTCATGCTCTATTTTGTTTAACAATGTTGCATACAGCACTCTTTCCACCCTGGTGATGAATGTTTGAGCATTTTTTGGGGAGAAGGGAACTAAAACAAAGATTCTCATGATCTTCTTTAAACTATTACCAATTTGATAATATTTGGTACAGTAGTTTTCCTTATGACTATTTTCTTATGACAAGTGGGAATTTAATTATAATCACTCTGCAATTTAATAGGAGTTTGATAAGGACTTGAGAAAAAAATTCCTCCTACTATTGCTAAAGGCATGAGGGGTATACATTTATTTACAATTTAATTTCGAAGAATATTTTTCGTTTATTTTTACTGATTAATGTGAAATACACCTCATAGTATATTCCAATATATCTAATAATATAGCACAATATATCGAATTATATATCCCCAAATTATCCCCGAATTATATATTATCGGATATTCTAAATGGCATACAATATAATGAAATAGATAGTAGCTAATAGGGATATAAAAATATAAAACAGTTGCTCTCCGAAAACATCAAAGACTTCAAAATTATAATGCTTTATTTTATTGTTAAACGCAATAAAATTTCACATGAAAATTAGAATTGTTTTAGAAATAATGTATTAATTTAATCAATTTGGTTAAAGAGAATCTATATTCCTATTAGTACATGATACTGGACAATTTAAGCTCGAAGTTATTTGATATTCTGAAATCCATCGATGTAGATGATAAATAATGTGCTAAAATTGATTCGAATATATAAAATGGTGGTTTCTGTGCATACAAAAATCAGTGTTTTTAATTTTTTTTATATATTTTTTATTGTTAAATTCGATTAAATATCCTATGGTACTGATGTTCTTTTAAAATATTACATTAATTTAACCAAAATAATCGAAAAATGAGTAATTCTAGAATCTTCTATTGTTATTTATTTTTTTTAACAAATTTACTCTTTCCCTATTCTTTAAAAGGAAGGAATTTCTTATTTTTATAATAAAAGTTACTCTACATCATTCATTAGTTATGAAGTTTTTGGTTGAATTATAAATTGATGAAAATAAACATGAAGACAGCATATTACTAATCATGATGTTTGAAAAGTAATGCAATTTAGGAACCTTAATAGATCTTAAAATGCGACATTCAATAACAAGAATCTAACTCAAAAATAGGGGTACAATTTTCAATATGACAAATTTTTAAATGAGTAATAGTATTTTTATACCAACTATATATGAATTTTGTGTTTTCCCAGCATGCATTTTAAAATCAGTTAAAATTTACATAAATACAAATCTATAAATAAAGCAAATATATGTTTCAGAACTAATCATCTCTTGTAAACACATGTGATAAATCAATCGAAATAATAGTTTTAATATCACGAGATCCATATATTTATGGATTTATCATATTCATATTTTTAGGTTTTAGATATATGGTAATATATTTCTCTTAAATAGTATAAAGCAAGCAACATAATATTTTGTCATTATCTAATTTCCTTTTCATTTCGTTTACTTAAACATATTTATGTAGACATTTTTAACACATAAGCAAATATGTTACTTTATAGAGATAAAATGAGTCATATTTTGAAAAAGTTAATATATTTGCGAATGATATTGTAGGATTAAAATGTATTCTGAATCATTTAATGCAACAAAAAGAAAGTCATATAGATAAACCTTATACGACCTCAGAAACTTGCCTTCTGTTTGAATAACAAATTATGTTTTTCAATAGATTTATATCTTATTTGCTTTCTGTGGGCTTTAAATTCTGATTTTCTCGAAAATCTCACATAGGGTTTTATCATAATCACCACAAAAATGGCTATGTTTAATATCCCAATTGTATCCGATTTCAGTATTTTAGTGGGTTCTCTGCTATGATTGCTGCTTGTGATTCGGATCACTATCTAATAAGATACTCACTTATTTGCTCCTATTAACTGAAGTATAATATACTATGACGTAATAGGCATGAATCACAAACGTATTATTGCATAAGATGTATGAATCACAGGTGACTGACACGTTTAACAACTTGCTGAAAACAGAGATATGAATTAAATATCGATTTTTTCTTAGTCGAATCAAGTTCTATATTGACTAAGAACTTTTGTGTGTTAAGATCTTGGGCCTACTTTTTACTCCCTTGCTCAGAAATGCAAATACCAAATTTGCGGCCAAGTTTTGCAACCTTTATGGAATAATAACTTACTTTCTCATAAATAGAAACCTACATAAATCTATTTAAAGATTCATTAGCTTCTGGGATCTTACTCCTAATATCATTTTCTATAGTACGTGATATAATAATGCGCTTCATATTAGCTCCAGAACGTGCATTACAGCTTTAGAAAAGTAGCTCTTATATTTAAAAAATCAAATTATTGGCAGATATTCAGCATAGTCAAATTTATTTCTCGAAATTTCCCTTTTAGGACGAATGTTTTGTTATAATCGATAGTCTATTGGCAATTATTGCATTTAAATAGCTCGAAAACCCTTACTTCTTACACTGCAATTCATTTTTTACTTGAATTAATAATAACTAATATAAAATTAGTATACAGCTTACAAAAAAATTTAGACTTACCTTAAGTTAAACATTTTTTTCTTTCGTTCATCTGATAGATTCTTTGTTCCATAAATTGTCTTTTAAAAAGCTAATATTTTTCTTCCTATTTCTTCTAATTTTTAAGGATGCATTTTTGCACATTTTCCCCTTTTTCCTTTTAGCTGTATTTTATATAAATGTTATTACTTGAAGCATTTGACAGGATATTTTGCCATAAGATTATGAATATATATATTTAAAAAATGATGTTCCAAAAGACACTTCTTTTACGAGAATTCTCACCTTTCATACCAGTTGCAAGTACTATTTTTATATTTAGGCCAGAAATTTTTTATAGCTACACAATCTTTGAATTCTTGTTTATTATTTCCTCATTACATGGCAAGACATTTAAAAGGTAATAAGGAAATCAAGCCTTGATGTTTCAGTTAATTTAATATTAGAAAACATAAACTATTCTGCTTTTTTTAAACCATTATTAATAAGTCTTTAGTTTGAAAAATCATATTCGATTATAAAATCCATATTTCCAGCAGTTAGCTCGATTTTTAAAATAATTCTTCTTTGTACAATTTGAGATCCTATTTTTCAATAGGCTGGTTTTGATAAAATCTAACTTCCTTCTACCTTTCCACCATTCACCATTTTTTCCTTTTTTTAAAAATTGATACAGTAACTAAGCAAATCAAAATTTTTGTCACAATTTTTAAAATTAGAAACCCTTTGAAACGGTTTGAAAAGACACAATTTCAAATCATTAGTGTTTGACAATAAAGGCAGCTTTCACACGAAACCAACTTTTGTGAAATTGAGGGTCATGCTACCTCAGGTGCATCGCATGATCCCAATGGGACAATATTAAATGGTTATTTTACCGGGACAACTATTTACCATTGTCCAATTGCTGTCATGCGATCTTCCTGAATTAGGTGTAACCTTCGATTGTGCACAATAATTGGTTGTTTCTGAGCTTTGCTTGTAAAATTCTAGAATTCTTCTGAATTGTATGTATTTTTCCTGGAGCGTATAGTAATTTAAACAAAATCCAACAAGAGTATTCAACATTCAGTGCTTTTTAAGTTGTTGTGATTTAATCTTCAAAATTAATCAAGGCGCATGTTTATATAATATATTTTCAAAATTATTTACTATTTGAATCTTTGAAACAAAATTGTAAACATACTTAAAAATTGAATTCCATTGTTCTTTCTCATTCCCTATAGTGAAGAAATGAAATTTAAAAAAAATTAAATCATAGGTCCAGAAGCGCACACAAAAAATTTCATCTACCTGAAGTTATAAATTTTGAAGCAAAATATTGTTATTCATAATTTTCTGAACTATAATAGATTTTGGCAATAGATTTTAGAAGCACTCACTTGCATTTCTTAAAAACCATTTCCACCAACCGATAAATTTCATCATTTGTAAGAATTTGCTTGTAATCTCTTTTCTTGAACCTTTCTTGCTACTATCATATTTTTAAAGTGAAAACTAAGAAATTCTTGGGAAATAAATTATAAAAGCAGAAGAAATAGAAAGAGCTCCAGAAGATTTCTTCATAATTTTTTTCCTTCTCGAAATCCTACAATATAGATGATTCCTTCATATACATTAAGTATCAAATATTAATTCATCTTCCTCACTTTGATGGAATGTGTTATACTGTTTTTTTCGGGGAAAGAAAAATATTTTTTCTACCTCTTCCCAGTTATTTTGTATCAATTGTTTTCAAAATTCATTGCCATTAACTTCTTCTTGGTACTTTAACTTTATATTTGTATTTGCATTCCGTGTTATTTATAGCGTACCTCAATAGGGGCACTGGCATTCAGATAATAATCTACTATATGTGTACGCAGATTCTCACTTCCCTGGTAATGATGGGTATGACAATTATATGACTTAGAATGCCGTCCACTCAATTGATGACTTATGGTACATAACATATAGAGTGGGGTATAGTACAA
>JAPMOQ010057709.1:13849-26269 GCA_026543055.1 Argiope trifasciata
AATTAGTTTCGATTTTTAGTACTTTATAATAGCGTTTTCATTCTTTAATGGTGATAGATGTATCCTGTCCCACCTAGAAATCGCACGAGAATTCAGATAATAATCTACTGATAATTATCTAACAAGGGATAAGAACGTTATCACTTCCCTGATTTGAGTGTATTAAGAGTAAGGCGTTGAATGACGCCCACTTCAATGATGCATGATGGAATATTTCATCTGTGATGAGGGGAGTTAATACATAACTAAAAAAAATGTATAATTATTCAGTTTTGATTCTTAATATTCTAACCTGATTTTCCATCTTATACTGTGAGGACACCATGCATCAAGAACAGTCAGGGTGTTTAAAAACTAAGGAACTAACACTTTTGTCATGGGTTGTAAGGACGTCCTCTTCTTTTTCCAAATTTGAGTAAAATTCATCGAAAGGAATGGTTTTGAGGAACTTTTGGTTAATTTTTTAAGAGTGGGTTTGGATGGATGGTTGTGAAAATTCTGGAACGTTACAGTTTAAAGAAATTATTGGTATTTTTTCAACTCTCTGAGAAATATTGTAAAGTCGTTGCAAGAGAAAACTTATTAATTTATTATTATTATTATTATTTAGAAAAGTAAAGACTTATAAATATTTTTTTTAATTGCATTGTATGTTTGAGTTACTTGATTTCATCAGTGGTTATTTAACGTTTTCACTTAATCTTACTTGATAATTCTCATTCAAGTAAGATACGGGGATGAAACAGAAACGTTGTTATGATATGGCTTTACTTTTTAGGTTTTTTTGTTTTAGAATTGATTATTTAAACATCATCTTATTTTCGATATCTGTGTATATTTTAAAACATAAAATATTGAAAATAAAAAAGTGAAAAATACTTGAAAAACTTTGAAAAAAGAAAGTGTTGTTAAGTTAATAAATTTTTTACATAGTTATATATAAAACGAAAATAACTATACAATTTTATTTTCAGGATCCAAAATATTTAATAAAGTAATTCCTATTTATCTTTGCATTTACTTTAACTTATATATAAATGAATACAAATAATTTGAAAATTAAAAAAAATTTCCGGACACCATTTTTACGCTATATCCATTAGAAAAATATCGCTGTATTTAAAGATTTTTTTTTTACTTAAAAATTATATATGTCTTATTTGAATAAATGTTTTTAAAAAACTAAATAACTTGATGAATCCCAGAATAAGTTTTCACAAAAATGCTATACATATTGACTGATTTGTAAAATTTCATATTACATCAGGATTGTTTTAATAACTTCAGAATATAAATTTCCTCTCATCCTATTTACTAAAGTACCAAATAAATTTAGAAAAAATAAGAGTAGAAAGTTACTATTATAGCTATTTAAACAGTTAAGTCATTCTAAATGTGAGTTTAAAATTTTTAGTAATGAGAGCAGAAGAAAAGAAATTTATTCTAATTATTTCTAACGAATATTATTTGACTTTTTACATAAAAAACAAGATGTACACACTATTTAATCCCTATTAAATAAAAGTAATTTTAAATGATAAATAACGGGATTTAAAATAATTGGTGGTGAAAGAAGAAATGTATTATATTTATTTCTAACGAATATTATCTGAATTTTTATATAAAAGCAAGATGTACTAATTGATTAATCCCTATTGAACAAAAAATGCCAGTTCCTCGTGTTGTCTATTGCATTTTAAATTACTTTTATATTATGTCAAATTTTTCTTACCAATACCCAGACCTCCGGAGTGGCACCTCGTAATTTAAGATGAGATTCTTCCGGTATAGTGGTTGGATTTCGCTAACCCAGATGGTACAGTAATAAGTGGGGGTCTGACAATCCCATGGATGAGGGGACGTACTCTCTACGGGGAAGGTTGTTCCGTGGCCGGTGATGACAATTATGACTCATTTACAGTTTCCGTCAGTGTTGCTGTAGCTGCAGTACGGTCATTCAATTTTACGTGGTTTATTCGTGTGTTACGGGTGGGGCGGAGTTCAGTTATAAGACTTACTTATCTCCAATCTTTCTTAGAAATGGCAGATATTTATGGAAACAGATAACATATATTTAAGGAAAACAATAGCATATAATTGTGGAAAAAAACAGAGCTCCAAGTAAAGGGCTTAGCTCAAGGCCTTATTATTCTTTTTCTTTTTACTTAGCTTATTGTTCATCTTAGCTTATGGCAGTGTTTCTCTCTGCTTTTGACTCCATGAATGCTTCCCATATAAAAATTTCATTGCGGGTTAAATTCCAGAAAGCAGCAGTTTGAGGAAATTGTCTGCATCTCATTTTCTTCCACTCACCATAGACAGACGAGATAAAATCACTGTCAAGGAAAAGTAATATATACTATTCCGATTCAGACAGCACAAGTTCACTTTTTCAAACGATGCATTTTGTTGCTCTCCTGGTTTCCATCTCCCCATCTGTTCCGCTACATCTAAGCAATTTTGCATACAGATTTATGTTGAATAGCGATGTGTTCTTGCGAATTGTTGGCAATCATGTAAACTCAAAAGATGGCTCGAGTGTAACTATGGTTTTGTGTTGGTATTCATAAACGCTTTAGATGTCTGAACTATTTTAAGGCATGCAACAATCAGATATTTTAGAGAAAGGGAAATTTAAGGGAAAAAGGGGTGTAATAATATAAAAATAGTATCAGATACTCAGTAAATTTTCAAAAAAAAATTCTTCAGCGCTCAAAATCTACTAAGATAAAAGAATACTAATTTTATTTTCTAAACCTGTATTTCACAGATGATGTTTAACTCAAATTTATAATGTTTTGATAATGAGAAACTTGAATTAGTTTGTAAATTAAGATCTTCCAACTTTGGTTTAAAGTTATGCTCATTATTATACATGTGAATTTCTGGTATATTTATCTATTATATTTTGTAACACCTACAATTCTTAACCAAATTTTGTTTGGAAAACTTAAAAACACATATGCATAATTAAACAATTTTTTTGTAAATTTTTATAATTATTAACATTAAAATTTTACTAAATTTTATTAGATATAAATGAGCAAGATATAGGCTTTTAAATTATTACAGGATGATTTTTATTATTATTGTATTTTAAATAAGCTTAACATGTAGAATAACCAGATTATTACTTATGTGGGTAGCATAATTTTTGCAGATGTGTGGTCAAAAATATGAATTTTTGAATTAATTCCAATTAATGTTTGACCATAAGGCAATGTTTTTGAGGGGAAGACGTTCAAAATCGTTCGATTGCACCAGAGCACAAGTAGTTACATTCATACGCAGCATTTCTAGAACATTTATAGATTGTTACTGTTTTGTAAATATTGTCAAATATATAAAGTTAATATAGAAAATGTGTGTCAAAGATAACACTCGCTAATCACAACTCAAGACCTTTTCCACATAATTAAACCTTACATATGTTTTTATTCACAACAGAAAATGACTCATATCTTCCAGATTTAGAAAGATACGGAAATTATATGAGCATTCTAGAACAAACGGGAAATAACAGAAAGTGAATCATTAACAAAAAATACTTTTAGGCAACTTACTCGAATCACATACAAACTTGCGAACTTCCGCTTTCAGTTAATAGCATTCTACCACTATTGAGCCATTCAGCTCTCTCCAAGATAGAAGAAATTTCGTTATCAAATTCATAAAATCCCCTTTCTTATCTTAAGTAACTACATTAAGTATTTTTTCCTGATTTTTGAAATTAAAAAACGCAAACAATGGCAATATTAACTAGTAGCAAAACTTTTGGCAATGTAAAAACAAATAATCATTTTTCCTTTAAATTAAAGAAGAAATTATTTCGTGTTAAATTGTTACAGTGTGAATTATAATTATTGTTAAAATATGAATTATTTACTATAGTTCACTTCAATCATATTTTAGAGACTTTTTGTAAATAATAGACAATCCTATTCTAAATATTATTCACTTTAACATATCCATTAATTTTAAATGATAAATGGAGAAATTAATCTAAACTCTACAGAAAAATTGATTCATTTTTTAAAAAATCTTTGATATTGATAGCAACGTATTATAATGCATTAACACTATTTTGTGTTTCATCAACAACTAAAATCAGGAAGTTTTTACATAGAATCAAGAGTTCTAACTTCTGATTGAAAGACCTATTTTGATAAAAACCACATACAAATTTGATATTGGTTATCCTAGGCAAAATAATAAGAAATATTTGCACGTAATAATATACCAAAATACAGGAGGATGTAATCTGTATATTAATAGCATTCAGTATATTAATAGTAACATTCTATAATACTTTTCTAGCAGCATTCAGTAATAAAAAGCATTCGGTATATTAATAGCAACATTCTATAATACATTTCAATATATAATTTTTCTATATATACATTCTATAATAATAAGTACAAATTTGATATTGGTTATTCTAGGCAAAATAATTTGAAATATTTGCACGTAATAATATACCAAAATACAGGAGGATGTAATCTGTATATTAATAGCATTCAGTATATTAATAGCAACATTCCATAATACTTTTCTAAATTCAAATATTATTCCATCCCATATGAATATCGGCAATCCATCCACAATGATTGCTTAGTTGGTCATCAATATATATGATATATACATATGGGTATTTGATTTACGAATAAATAATATTGAGATTAAATGTAACATGGGATCTTTGCACGAATCTTACTTACCATTTCCTTCTATCAAAGCTTTAAGCAAAAGTTTTCATATTGGAAACACAAATGTTTAATTCCTATATCCAGCTAATGAGGTTGTAATAAGTTGAATATAGATATCCTACAAAATCAATACTTTAAGTGAAAGATTTTATTCAAATCACCACAAAATAATCAGCATTCAATATCTTCCAAACAGGAGAAAATATTTTACGTATACAGTAAATTTACCTTATTTAATAATAGCATGTTGCATGTTCGTAAAATTGTGTTTCAAAAATACTTGTATTAGTGTTGAATAAAGTTCTATGTTTCAGAAAATTTCAAATTAATAACATATCCCGATGACATTAATTATTTGAAATTAATAAGAAATATTTTCTATAGTATTCTTTAATTGGCAAGAAAATACGGAAACGGAGAACAAATCAACTTTAATGGGAAATATAAAATCGAATTCTTAATTTAAGTAATTAATTTCATACTGAGTATAATGTAATCTTATTGTGTATTGAAGTAAAGAAAGATTATTGAATATGAATTTTTCAAACAGAATTCAAAATATAAGTATTTAGCACAAACTTAATAGCAGAATTTGTAAAAATGACAAGAAAATGTTGCACATAACAGTATATGTATATTCTGAAGAACGTGATAAATTTATCTTTTATCATGGAATAAATTTATTTTAAAACGGTGATTCAAAGAATGGAGAGAAAAAGTGGTTCCCCCCTTTTTTAATAAAAACCACATAAAAATCTGATATCGGTTATTCTAGGTAAAATAATAAGAAATATTTGCATGTAATAATATACCAAAATGCAGGAGGATGTAATCAGCAACAATTTTATTAAAAGATTTTAATGAAAGTATATTGTTTAAATGATTAAAAAAATTAATTAGTTTACATCAAATCTTAAATGTTAAGTTTTATTAAAATTAATATTTAATTATTTCCATCAAAACTGTTTAAAAATTTTAACCTTCATTATTCACATATTGCTATTATAGTAAAAATATTATTAACTGTAATTGAGAATAATGTGAAAAAATGCTGTTTTCAAAAATTTGTCGTCATTTAATAACGTCAAGTTTTGAACGTCTAATTTAACGTCAAGTTTTGAAATTTCCGTTGAAATTTTATTCATCTGGCAGTTTTCTTATTCTGCTCTTTGGAAACCGATATTGTCTCAAATTATTTTTCAGAAATTTCTCTTGAAGCTTTTCACTTGCGTTTTGAATCTCCAAACAAAAGGAATTCCCAAACTTTAGTTTTATTATTAAAGAAAATATTCTGAGATTTTCTTGTCATGAATCTTTAAATTAAATAGGAGAAAGAGTTACATTATAAGAACCCAAATTTTGCTGGGTGTTTTTTGTTATTGTTATTTAAAAAAAATTATCAGTACACACTCGTCTGTGTTTCATTGTTGGAATTTTCAATGATATCCCAAAAATAGAAACAAATCCATTGAGTAGTTAATTTTTTATTAATTAAAACCTAACTTTCTCGCCAAACAGTTGAGGCCAAATCCCGTCAAAGATAAGTAAGGTTCCAGTTTATTTAGTTTATTTTTTATTTTCTCCCAACAGAGTTGAGGTTAGACTTAGCGGAATTCCGACCCTTTATTTCAAATGATTCTATTTATTTTCTTTGTGTTTGATGTATTTAAAATTAAATGTTGTTAATTAATCGATCTTTTCGAATTCATTCTAAAGTACATTTAAATTAAAAGAAAACAGAATAAAGGAAATAAAAAATTTCTAATCTGCATTGCCTTATTCCAATGTAGGAAAGTCAGACCTGTGCGTTAAGCCAACTGGCGTTGAAAGTTCACCAGTGACTGTTGCCAACTGTGTTTTCATTTTAATTAAAAGTTTTAAAAATATGTGTTTAATACTGTTGTAACTATTTCAATCTCGATCAATTAATAAAATGGATTTGACTGGACATGATTTGCTGTTTTGTGTTATTTTGGATATACAATGTAAATAAATTGTTTTTACATTAGCTGTGTGTTTTTGTTATTAAATTGTATTTATATTATATATGTTTCATATATGCTTATGCTTTTAAATGTATCGTTTTTAGTTCGGCTTAATTTTTGTATTTGTCATTATTTGATAGTTTTTCGTACATATACATCAAAATTCAATCGCAAACAGAGTCACGGGTAATAGCTAGTTACATACAGATATGCAAGAAATGAATTTTGGCTCATATAGAAGAAATAAATCTTTATCTATATAAATTTAAAGAGAATATTTCTAAACGAAAAATTCTTGACTCGGAAATAAAACTTTCCGAGTCAATTATTGTGATTCCGGCTCAATTGGCCAAAGCTTAAGAATCAAAAATATCAGTTTCAAGACGAAACTTAGATCTTTTGGGACAGAAGTAGGTTCCAAAACACACGCATGTGATGGAGCGTACACGAAAGGAATAATCCCACAGGACGGGGATTTTGCGTCTTTAAGCCTAACTTTGAAAAAAAGTCACGAGAGGATAAGACAATTTAAGTTTAAAAAATATGCTTTATTTGGCTGAACAAACGGTTTTAAAATATGCAACAGGAATTTAAAAGCTAATAGCCTGAACCAAATAAAGGAATTTTTTGCTAGTAAAGCAAGAACTTAAATAAAGTGTGAATATTAGGTCGATATAAATTTCTTGGTTATATGATATTTAACCAATCTAATGATAAAACAATGAATTAATAGATAAATAGACAGGCAAACCAACAGTCTAGAGGAATAAGTTAGTCGCCAAAGAGAGCGGATTAAATATGCGTTTTAAGCGATCTAATGATAAAACAATGAATTAAGAGATAAATAGACAGGCAAACCAACAGTCTAGGGGAATAAGTTAGTCGCCAAAGAGAGCTGCTTAAATATGCGTTTTAAGCGATCTAATGATAAAACAATGAATTAAGAGATAAATAGACAGGCAAAGCAACAGTCTAGGGGAATAAGTTAGTCCCCAAAGAGAGCTGATTAAATATGCGTTTTAAGCGATGCAACCATGACACTTTAGAAATGTTCATAGAATATTATGAGGACATCGTTCGCAAACAGCTTTCTATTTGTGGAAGAGAGCAAATTCCTACTACATATATTCTGTATAACCTATATTTATTTTTATTCAACACTTTTCAAACTCAAAATTTCTGATACAGATAAAAACTTTATACCGCACTACTGCCAGTTTAGTTTCACATTTCTATGCGCCAACTTATGCAGTGTCTCTATCTTTCTGTTTACGAAACCAAAACTTTCACAGGCTTCCCACTCACAACGAATAACTCCTCCTTAATCTAATTCCCCAAAGAATCCCAACCAGTTCCACAAACACTGGAGCTGAGGAAATCATTTTCTACAGTTTCTTTTACGTAAGGGCCGCCAATGGATCGGAACAATTGTGGATATATCGCCACCTCTTCCGCCCAACACGTCTGCCGATAAAATTGAACGACCCCTCTTTACATCTGCTGTTTTATTCACTTCCAGGGAGCCGTAATTAATTAAAAGTAAAACATAGAGACGAAAATAAGATTAGTTCACTCCCCGGATAAGAGCCAGAACGTCGCAAAGTCTTCCTACTTTGATTAATTGAAACACGGAGGCTGTAAACATATAATTAATTACGCAAATTTCATTCAAGTGCATGAGCGGGCCTTGGATATCCGGGAATTTAAGAAATTTTGCCTCTAAATAAAGGCATTGATTAAAACTAGTACGAAGGAAGGAGGTATTCATAAGAGAGAACAAACTTGAGTTACAAAATATTTAAAAAGTGCAGTTTGTTCAGAGTTTAAATGTGAGTGAATTAATATATATGTGAGGTATAAGTAATATGTACTAAAGTTGTTAAATATTTTTCTCCTGTAAAATTATAATTTGAAATTATTGATTGTTTAAATATCTATTTTTGCATATCTATTTATTTATATACCTTGTTCGAATTGTCAATCGTTAATAAAATACTTTTTATTCATCCACTCAAGTTTAAATACATTTTTTAATTTGTGCTGGATGACTTTGATGTCAATACAGTTTTTTTCAACTATTAATTCATTAAATATTCTTAATTGATTTTTAATAGTTTAAATAGAGTTTTAGCAGTTTGTAATGAAAATTGAAATCAACAGGCCGTAGCTCAATCGGTAAAATGCAAGGATTTCAGTATTTTTCACGGGAAGGTAAAAAATGTTAGTTCAATATTTGTGAAAAATCAATATTTTTTTATATTCATATTTTGATACTTGATATTTTTAATAATTATTTAATAAACTGCAACTAAAATTTTTTTTAAAATCCTTGTTGACCTTAGAAGGAATCGAATTAGGTTTATAAATATTACTTGTTGTATTAATATTTTGGTATGTGACTATATTCGGAATAACCTTTTTTTCAAAAACGTTTGAAAATAATTATATTTTTAAATGTTTGCAGAAAATTTTTTGTGAAAATATTTGCTAAACCAAAATATACCAATTAAGTAATATACACTACAGTCGCAAAATATTTTCCACTTAGGAAGTAATAACTTGAAAGTATTGGTTGTTCAAAACTTTTATTTTTTATTGATATTTACATTGTGAAACATAAGGAATGTAACTTCGTTTTTTTTTTTTTTTTTTTTTTTTTTTTTAAAAAATTGGAATTAAATTTTTTTTTTTTTTTTTTTTTTTTTTTTTTTTGAAAACGTTCGAAAATAATTATAATTTTGAATATTTGTATAAAAATTCTTGAAAAGACGTCTGTAACACAAAGGATATCAGTAAAGTCGCAATTAAAAAAAACCTGAAGAAAAGGGCATTTTATAGCAATAAACAAGTATAAAGCAAAAATCTTCTAATTAAGAGGTTAATTAAATGATTTAAAAAATTTAGTAGATAGCTTAAAAATATGTATTATATTGTTTTCTGAGCTAAAAAACAGGCTGTATTTCTACCTCTTCTATAAATATTGGAGTTTGAATTTGCTATTTTTTCACATTGTGATATATGAAAACGACTTTGAACTGTTTCTAAATTAAAAGATAGTTCATTATCTAGTTTAGAAACTCATGAACATACTGAAGAATTATTTTACTATATTTAAGCAAAAAATTGTGCATTATATTTTAATTTAAATTCAAAGGCTCTTAAGTTGCAAAATAAATCTACGGAATAAGATTTTTTTTCTGTGAAATAATTCAAAAAGCTGTGTACTTTATGAGAATACGTGGATTAACCATAAAAATGCACTGGTTTGTGTTTGTTTAAAATTCATTTCTTATCTTATTTTTTATTGACCACTGTGATAAAATAACAAAAGGCACCAATGTGTAAAGATAAGAAAATTCGAGATGAAACGAAATTTTAATTTGTAAAAATATGCTTCGGAAGGGAGTACTGTACTTTTGTAGTCTTTTTTAACAACCTAAAATTGCTTGCAAATACATTAAAAAAATCTTTTGATGTGTTTGGTCTTGGTTAAAGAGGTACATCGTCTTCCTCATGAGCTGGGTGTTCTGGGTTCGAGTCCTGGTTTGCGCATGATTGTTCTTAAACTTGTGTTTTATCTGTAAGGTGTGTGAAAGTGAGCCCCTGTAACAAAAGGTTGCGAAAGCAAGTGTATGAATATTATCTTCATATGAGCTAGAAATCAGAATTCTGCCCTCGGGTGTAGGATCTTTGCCCTAAAAACTAGTGTACCTCTCTTTCTGTTGCAATGCGGACACAACATCATCAATATTTTGATGTGAATGATTCATACCATTCCTTTTCCAATTATTTAGCTTATCTCTTATTATTTAACTATGGTAATTCATAGTAATTCATAGTCACAACAGAACACTCCTAACAAGCCAAGTGTTTTTATTTAATTACGAAAAGATTTCAACACTTCTCATTTTGTTCAGCATAAATTGAAATAACCTTGACTCCCCCCCCCCCTAAGTAGTAAATGTGTTAATGTCATTACTGCTTAGTAAATGTAGTAATGTTATTACTTCATAGTAAATGTAGTAATGTTATTACTACATAGTAAATGTAGTAATGTTATTACTACATAGTAAATTTAGTACTGTTATTACTGCATTTTGCATCTGTTACAATACAATATGCTTTTTGATGTAACACATTTTTCTAATTATTTATGACAAATTAGTTTGTGAAATGAGGCTGTCATCAGAAAAATCTCATTTTATTAAATAAAATTATTCTGATTTATCTATGATTTATTATTTGATCAGCAAAATAACTTTTTAAAAAGAAACTAAGGGACGAGATCTATTTCAATGAATGTTTTATTAATAAATTTGAGCTTGAAATACTGATTGAAAAAGTCTGCAGAATCTCAAACTTAAAAATTACTGGAAATGAAGATTTTTTGCTTCGCTATTTCTCATAAAAACTAATGATTTCTTCATCAGTTTAATATTTCTGAAAGATTCGATTCATTGATGGCATCTTTTAATGTCAAAAACAAGATACCTGCAATAGTTATTAACTGTTCATAAGTCGCATATTAAATCGAACAATGTAAAGATAGATGTGTATGTAGGATATATAATCGTAGAGGATTCATTACTAATGCGTAAATGCATTATAATATTGCAGTTGCATAATGGTGTTATGCATTTAACAAGATATTAGACGCACAGTATGGTGCTATCAGCTTGCCGGATGCATTCTGTAATTAGAAATCGTAGACCTTGATGAAGTATTAATTTCATCTTACGTTAACAATTAAATTCTCTATTAAATGCTAGTAATAAAAGTTAAAATATTATTAATGAATTAAATTTCAAATTTATATTTTTAATTTTGATATACTGGTTCTCCTTTTAAAATTTATCTTTATTTAATATTTATTGAATAAAACAATTTATAATGTAAAGACAATTTTATAAAACTACAGTTCTACTTATTTCCTTTTCTCAAATGGAATAGCTATTTTATAATTAAAATGATAATCTGAGATAAAAGAATAGATTTCAAGAAATATTCAAAAAAATCTGCTAGTTATTAGTAATTTTTAAAGAAAGGTATGCATTTTAAATAAACACTGCAAATGACAGTTTAGATAAAATTGTGTAAAGTCATTAGAAATATTTGTAATTTTTTTTCTCAGAATGAATGGCACCATATAAGATAAAACAGTTATTTTTAAACACAAAAAAAATAGTTCACATGATTAACTATTTTAATAATTGACAGAAAATATTTTTAAGGTCTCTCCTTTGGAAAAATATTTTAGATCAATTTTATGATAATTTTCTGCTTTTTAAAATCATGAATATATGTTGAGAATTTTCAATTGTATATTTTTCTTATACTTTTGTAATGAATCTGTGATTTTAAAATATTCAAAATGAAAAAAAAAATGTTGAAAATGGATTCAATTTAAACTTCGACACCAAGTCACCACTGCTTAAAAGAGCCTTTTTCTTGTAAAAGTATCTTGTAAAGTCGTTTTGTTTGACATAATTTACTTTTAAAACAATTTTATATACCCCTTTGGTAACTTCATAAAAAATATTGAATCTGAAAAAATTCGTAAGTTATTAAATCAGAGCACAAAACATTTTTGCTTTTTAGAAAATAGCTTAGATACATTTTAAAATTATTTTCTGTTTTTAAGAATTCTAGATATACATTGAGAGTTTTCTATTGCACATTTTTCTTATATATTTATAATAAATTTGTTATTTAAAAATATTAAAATGAAA